>CAUYRT010086456.1:0-78185 GCA_963574885.1 Lepilemur ruficaudatus | reverse complement strand
TTTTGTCACCAGGGACCGGTTTCATGGAATTTTTCCAATTTTTCCATGGACTGGGTTGGGGGGGCAGGTGGAGCTTAGGTGGTGATGCAAGCAATGGGAAGCTGCTGTAAAAACAGATAGATGAAGCTTCGCTGGCTCAGCTTCTGCTTTGTGGCCAGGTTCCTAACAGGCCACTGACAGGTCAGCAGCCCATGGGGGTTGGCGAGTGCCAGCTTTAAAGTACTTTTTGCTGTCATAAAGGTGGGGAATGGGCAGTTACACATAGGTCCTCAGAGCAGGTTTGAGTGATTTAACCCTTCCATGAGGAAGTAAACTTAATCTATAATAAAATAAAGATTTGGGAGTGTGTGTTCTCTGTGGTCATTCTGGAGGAGTGTCCATGAAGAGAGTCAACCACTAAGCAAACACTGGGCGCTGGCTCTGTGGAAGACTCTTGGCTAAATCAGCATCGTTTTTCCCATGGAATTCCTTTTTTCGGGTAACCCATGGGTGTGTTTCTGTGTGTCCTGGTGTTTCTTGGTTTTTATTTTTTTCTTTCACATTTGATTTTATAAATGACAATGCTGAAATGTTGGCTATGGCTAATTTCAGAAAATAAGACCCAAATACAAGGTATCTATTTCTCTCTTGAGTAAAAAATAAAGTCATGTTATAGGCAATAAAAGCAAAAGCATTTAATAAAAAATCTTTTTTCATTTTGGAACATGGTACCTTTGTTAATCCCCTAAGAGATAATTTATTATATTCTGACAGTATCTTTGAATAGTTAAAGAAAGCATGATGTCTCAATTTAAATTTCTTTTTCCTGGCATAGTTTTTATTCTGCAAGGTTTGTGCCTTTAGGAAGAGGGTATTGTTTCTCATGGAGGAGTGGGGTGCCTATTGGACAGAGAAAGCTGAAGGGTGTTATTTCCTTGAACATACTTTGGTATTTAATTTCCACTTAAAGGTGTCTATTGAGAAGAACAGAGCCCATTCTATTTAGCAGCTTGAGTTTTGCTAATTTATGTTTCTTCTACTCAAGTTCATCAAATACCATGTATGCTTTTGGGATAAAGAGAATTGGCTATGGTTCAGGTGAGATACATAGGTGACATGTCGTTTCTCTCATAAGAGGGTAGAGATGACAGAATTCTTTTAGATAATCACTATTGGTGGCTGGGACCCAGGAACCTTTGGAATTCTGTTTGGTCAGTGGGTGGCAAATTTGATGAAAGAGCAGAGAGGGAACTGTTTTTTTAAACTATGTATAGTCACTATGTCATTAACTCTTTGGTGGCCTTTTAAGTACGGAGGAAATTTGTATTAGGAGTTTAGTATCCAAGAGTCTTTGATTATATGAAGTATGAAAAAGTGATGACCGGTTGTCGATATTTTGGTCATAATCCATGAGTGTCCCCTCAGTCCAGTGGTAGATAGAAGTTTGAAGGTAGTAACATTGGTTAAACCCTCCCCTGAGAAGGAACTAGTCAAGGATGTAGATTGGCACTATTTAAAAAAAGTATTTGGGGAGAAGAAAGCACTGCATTGGGTATTTTTTAAATGAGATATTAACTTTTTGAAGTTTTTTTTTTTTTTTAAATAATACTGGTGACTCTACTACATTATGTAAACAGTGCATAGCGTTAAGGATGTGCTTCACAGACAAGCCACCACTAGCATCTCCAGTGTGGGTCTATTATCCTTTTTCTGCCCAAATCTGCAAGATGTTTCTAGGCTTTGGCACCAGGGAGTTTCTCAACATTCACTATTGTTAAAACAGACTTCCTGTGGTTTGTTTATCTTCTTTGGGGTTCCTTAATAGCAAATCCCAAACCACTCACCTTTTTCCAGTTCTATTAATGTCCTAAGAGGGGCTGTACATTATATTAAAATCAGTGTAGTTACCCATGGGAAGGCTGGTTTTAAACGAGACTTATTCAACCTCTTTTTAGCTGGTATTTCATTACCACCAAGGATTTATAATGCAATAGCTCTGAGGCGAAGCTGGTAAGAATGCCAGCTTCACTAATATTTAGAGTCATAAAATCGTGGATATTGGACAAGCTCTTAATTACTCTGAATCCGTCTTTGTCTTAATAAAAGTTGGATTGTACCCACTAAAACAAGATGGCTGTGTTTGCATTAATCTCCAAATGTAGGTTAATACCTTTTTAAAAGCTGTCTCCTAGACAAGAGACTTGAAAATTAATTTCCCATTTTCAGCTTAAAATGAAGAGCTCTTCCACGTGTGGAGTTTGAAGGGCTGCCGTTTTTCTGATGTTGTAGATTCAAGTGCCAATAATAACTCTCTGTTCCTCTTTAGGTTTTTTTTTTTTTTTTTTTTTTAATGTCTTAGGTAAAGAAGTCTCTTCTGGTGCTTGGGGACTTGTAATTTAAAAAATCTGCTTCAAAGTAAATGGATGAAGTTCCATTTTCTCAGTGGAGTTGGGCTTATTCAGGACGAGGGACATGATGAAGGGCTAGATACTGGGGATCCTATTATTAGCCATGGCTGGAGAAAGCTGGGTTTTATGTATTACATTGCTACCAGGCTATAAATTAAAAAAAAATAATAAAATAAAAAATTTTGCCCTGTAATGTCTAAGCACTTGCATGTTGGGGAAGGGGATTTCCTCATAATAGTAGGTTCTTAACTGACTTCCTGAAGTGTAAGGTAGAACTTTCTTTTCCTTTTCTTGTCTCCAGAGTACTGCTATGTAATCACTTAGCACCACTAATTCCAGAAGTCATTTCTATGCTGTAGTTGGCCGGTGAAATTATAAGGGCTCTGAAAAGATTTTTTTTTATATATAAATTGAGGTCTTCTCAGTTGAGAGTCTCTGTCTGACACACTAACTTCCCCCCGCAGACCCCAGTTTCAATGTAAACCATATGGGCCCTGTATTTTTTTTTTTTTTGGCCCTGTATTAACAAAACAGATTTCCAGGCATCTTCCCTTGGAAATTCTGATTTGGTGTGTCGAATCTGACTCTTTATGAGCACATGCACATTTGATACTCAGACAACTCTATTGCATTCTCCAAAAGCTCCAGGTTTTCATATATAATTTGTAGGATATGCTTTTTCTCCCCTATGTCAAGTCTCTGACTTGTGATTTTATGAGAATGGTTTTTGTAAATCTTTATATAGGACAATGCCTTTGCTAAAACACACTTCATTATGTGGTTTTTTGGATTAGTAAGGGCAAAAGAGTGAAGAAGCGCCTGGATCATTGTGAATGACGAAATTGGGGTGTCAGACCTGGTTATGAAAGGAGGTGGTAACTCGTGCTCTTTTCAGATGCTTGCCAAATAGAGTTATCTTGTGGAGGAGGAATCACACTTCTGGTGGCCCAACAGAGTAGACCATGGTTTAACAGAAAATAATTTTAATAGAGGGACCAGAGGACTATCAGTCTTTGTGAAATACTGCCTTTACGTTCTAATTATTTTTAGCCTGTGAAACTATTATTTTCCCCAAAAGAAGTCTGCAGACTATCAGTTGATAAGAGGAATGGGGCTACTTAGGTAGAAGCAGGCTCAGGGACACGAGCAGATTAAGACCCTCTTCTCCCCAAAGCTAGCAGAACCCTTTGCCAGATGCCTTGGGCTCCACAAATGTGGCCACTGGCACCACTACAGTGTGGTGAGCTCTGTTCAATGGAGGTGGCTGCACAGCTCCCTGATGTGGAGCTCAGTAAGGGCTCAGCTAGGGCTGGCAGAGAGGGCAGGCAGGGCTTAGTGAAATATTTGTTGAAGAGCGCTATGGAGGAAATTTGTATTAGGTTGGTGCAAAAGTAATTGCAGTTTCGGACCGTGAATTTTAAATCGTTTTAACTAGGTTCAAATACATCTTTATTAATCAAAATAGGAACCATTACAATCAACACATTTTTGCGAATGAGAAATAAGTTTGTTTGTTCCTATAGCGTAAAAATCCATGCTTCAGGATTCCATGAACTCTTGGAAAGTATTTTCTGCATCCTGCTGGTTATGGAAGCATTTTTCCTGAAAAAAGTTGTTCAGATGCTTGAAGAAGAGGTCAGGTGACCTCATACCAGGTGAATATGGTAGATGAAGCAAAACTTCGTAGCCCAATTCATTCAACTTTTGAAGCGTTGGTTGTGCGACGTGTGGTTGGGCGTTGTCGTGGAGAAGTGGGCTCTTCCTATTGACTAATGATGGCTGCAGGCATTGCAGTTTTCAGTACATCTCATTGATTTGATGAGCATACTTCTCAGATGTGATGGTTTCTCTTGGAATCAGAAAGCTGTAGTGAATCAGACTGGCAGCAGACCACCAAACAGTGACTATGACCTGTTTTTAGTGCAAGTTTGGCTTTGGGAAGTGCTTTGGGCTTCTTGTGGGTCCAACCACTGAGCTGATTGTCATTGGTTGTCACATAAAATCCACTTTTCGTAGCATGTCACAGTCCGATCTAGAAGTGGTTGGTTGTTTTGTACAATAAGAGAAGACAACACTTCAAAATGATGATTATTTTTATTTTTGGTCAGCTCATGAGGCACCCACTCATTGAACTTTTTCACATTTCCAAATTGCTTCAGATGCCAAACAACTGTAGAATGGTCTACGTTGAGTTCTTTGGCAACTTCTTGTGTAGTTGTAAGAGGATCAGCTTCTATGATTGCTCTCAATTGGTTCTTGTCAACTTTGGATGGCTGCCACTGCACTCATCATCTTCAAGGCTCTTGTCTCCTTTGCAAAAATTCTTGAACCACCACTGCACTGTATATCCAGCTGTTCCTGGGCCAAATGCGTTGTTGATGTTGTGAGTTGTCTGCACTGCTTTACCACCCGTTTTGAACTTGAATAAGAAAATCGGTTCAATTTGCTTTTTGTCTAACATCATTTCCATAGTCTAAAATAAATATAAAATAAACATCAAGTAATAAGTCATTAGCAAAAAACCATAAAGAGAGAAATGCATGTTAAAATGATGTCTAACCTAACCACATTTATTTAAGAAAGTACTCCAGTATCAAACAGCAATATCAACATTGCTAAAACCATAATTACTTTTACCTAAATATCTCACATTCAGTGCTGAATGAGATTTCTAAGGTCCTTTCCAACATAGAAAGTTTGTGATATCTGTTTCAAAGGTTAATTCTTAGATCTCAGTATGGAAGGTTCAAGGATGTAAGCTTCATGAGTACAGGGGCTTTGTTTTCTGTAGTGCGGGATTTCTAGCATTTAGAACAGTACCTAACATTAGTGGTACTCAGTGAATATTTGTTTGCATACATGCATTTGTTGAAGAAGGTGAAAATTGTTTAGGATGGTACTCTGTGAACCTTTTTTCCCCTGTTGTCCTGGAGAATTCTGATTTAACCACCCATCTATTTAGTGATCCATGTTCCTTTCTCCCACCATACACATATCCTCCCTTCATGGCTCTCATCTCCTCCTTCCCAATCCTTATTTGGCAAAAGGGAATAGGATACCAGGGATATTGTAGTAAACCAAAGTTATCTCAGAAATACAGTGAAATTCCCTAGGCACACAAATTGGGAAACCTGTTGGCTGATTTGATTTAACTTAGATATTTCCTGTGATTTTTTTCAGTTGTCCTGGTATGTTCCTATTCTCAGAGAGAAGTGAATCTGTTGTAGGTTTATGGCCGAGATTAATTGGGATATTTTGTGAAGTCTCTGAAGTATTGTCACTTCATCTTTATCCTTGCCTGCTATTCTGCATGAAAAACATTTGAATTATTTTAGTGAGGATATAAATTTGCTTGTGTCATACAGTGTTAGCTTAAAGCTGATTAGCATTTTGCATCACCTTTGCAACTTATAAATCATCCACTTCCCTTCTCAGTGAGCAGGCGGGACGTGAGCAAGGAAGCACCTGCTGAAACTTCTTGTCCTATGATTTAGAGAACGCTCCTGACTCTCTACAGGCCCTGTGTGATTTTGGACTCTGATAAGGCTAGTTTTGGTGGATTTTTCCCAGGAAGGTTCTGAGGGTTACACTAGACAGGAGAGGTCTCAGATTTACAATCCATAAACTTGGTCTAGCCATAGACTATTTGATGTTTTAAAAATTCTGAAGGCAGTTGCCAACATTTGAAAACCAGAGAGAGACTGCCAGAAGGAGAGAGGAGCAAACATATTTCCACACTTGGGCTTCTCCTGATTCCTGCATCTCAGAAAAGAGAGACATCAAACTAAAATTACTAGACACCTTAAGGAAGGACAGAAGTAAAAAAAAAAAAAAGAAACCAGAAAAACCATCACACCAATTAATTAACCCTTGGAGTGTCCTGGAGATCCAGAGCTTCCTGAAAGAATGGACATCTCTTGAATTTAAAGAGTTGAGAGACAAAAATCATGAACGATTTAAAGCTATTCCTCAGTGTCTTGAGCAGAGGGACATAAAGAGGAGCTGGCAGGAATGTTTGCAGATGGTGGCAATTTTGCAGGACTTTTACTGCTGCAGTCCCCAACCCCTGGTACTGGTCCATGGCCTGTTAGGGACTGGGCTCCACAGCTCTGCCCACCGCCCCCTACCCTGTGGAAAAATTATGTTTCATGAAACTTAGGAACAGGAGGGACCACACAGCAGGAGGTGAGCATCAGCAGGAGGTGAGCATCAGCAGGAGGTGAGCATCAGCAGGAGGTGAGCAGTGTCTGTGTTTTCAAAGCTTCATCTGTATTTATAGCTGCTCCCCATTGCTTGCATCACCACCTCTACCACCCCCAACCCCGCACCCCCACCCTGGTCTGTGGAAAAATTGTCGTCCATGAAACCAGTCCCTGGTGCCAAAAAGGTTGGGGACTGCAGTTTTACTGGACTACTCATGAGGCCAATGAGCAAACCCTGCCCTGTCCTCATGAGGAGGGCCTACACAGGATTCTGGGATACAGATGGAAGGCCAGTATCTTTTCAGGTCCTCCCTGTGTAGATGTGCCTGACCTTCCACCCCCTGGGTACCAGCCCTGAGCCTATGCCGTCCCCATTCACTTCAGGTGGCTATTGTGGGCTCCTTCACCTGTGAGGTACATGCAGATTCCTTGGGTAAGTAGATGGCAACCCTGGAATATGAACTTTCCATCATTAGCTCTATGCCTATCCCCTGCCTTTTTCCTGGCAGCTCCCATCCCCACCCCAGTAGTGGTCTGCCCTCTTCAGATTCTGTTCCAGATCCTATACTTAAAGACAGTTAGAATCGGGATCTTGATTCTGTCTGAAAGACCAAAAAAAAAAAAAAAAAAAAAATACAATCTACACATTGGTGCATAGCTCCTTCCTCTCTCTGCCCAAGGTAATGAGAATAAAATGTGAAATTTAAAAAAAAAAACATGAAAATTTTACATAAACATCCAGATTTGGGTTATTCTTTGGAAAATCAGAAGACCTGGCAGCACCAGGCCATGCTCCATGCCTAGCTCTGATTCGTATTGAGAGCAGGTGTGCTCTAGAAAAGAGGTACAAATTTTCCACTTTGCTGTAGACTCCACCCCTTCCTCAGTTTTTTTTCATGGGGTCAGTCAACTTTACTCAAGGTCCTACATGATAGATACTTGAATTGGTGACATCCTGCTATGTTGTGTGAATGTACAGATCGTCTTTTTTTGAGTAGTATCAACCATTTAATTCAATTGAATAACAATAACAAGAGGCTATAATTTATTGAGTGGACGTTAAGGTACTAGACACTGTGATAATGCTTATATAAGTTTGCTCATATAATCCTTACGATTACCCTAATCATATAAATGAAGAAATTGAGGCAAATAGAGGTTAAATAACTTGCTCAAGATCACCTAGCTAGTAAAAGTCAAGTAGGATCACTGTAGTGTACTTAGAATTGAGTCCCTGCTTGGGCTAGCATTTTTGCCTAGGCCTGGTTATCTGTGTTAGGAACAGTGGGCATCGGTTGAGAAGGTGGGTGACAGTAACACACTCCCTGAATCCCTAACTTGCTCCTGGGAGGAGCAGCACAGGGCAGTCACAGCCACAGCAGGGTATTTGAAAGGCAGCCCCTTACACAGTGCCTATTGATTTTCTTCACCCTCTTGTTTTGATCATCCATCCTTTTGCTCTAGGATGCTTATTTGTCATGCATAAAAGCCTTGTCACAATGAACCCAAACAAGTCATTGACATTTAAAATTAAATTGCAACAGGTATTGTCAATAGCTAAACTGCTCATTGACAGTGCTTTGCTAATTATATTGAGAGAACATCCTAACTGGGTATATTCTGCCAAATCAAATTGGAAACGTTGGCTCTCTACCAGCAAATTCATTTTGACTTGCAGAAAGTTGGGAATCCAAAGATCCTTTACCAATCTCAAAACGTTGTGTTTATGGAAACTCTTTAATGATTTTTTTGTTGAGGTTTCTTGCAGAGAAGGAGAATTCTGGTCTCCTTCACTGATGGCTAAGCTAGGAAGGGGAAACTGTGCCTGTGAAAGGGAGAGACCTACGGAAAAGGGGGACTATAGTTCAGTGCGGTTGGGTGGAATTGTTGGCTATTAGTTTCTTTATCTGTATATCTAAACCACATTCTTAGATCACGCGTTTTCCCCCCTTTCTTTCTCTTCTTCTTCCTCCTCTTCTCCTTTTCATCCACTTCTCCCTCCTTTTCCATCCCTTTCTCACTCCTTTTCCCTCTCCTTTATAAGTGCTAGAAAGGAGTTGGGGAGGGGAACAGGGGAGAGTGCACTTGCTTTGTATTAGGCACTTGTCCCAGTGTTCTACGTGAATTAATTTGTTTGCTTCTCATAAAAACCCCAGGGGACAGATAGGCTACAGATAAAGAAACTGAGGCACAGAGAGGGTAAAACAGTTGTTCAAAAGTCAGCTGGTTAGTCTGCTCTTGACAGAGAGAACAGGCTGCCTTGGCCCCGAGGCCATCAGTTCCATCTCCTGGCTTATAATTTTGTGCTCTCAGGGTAAACTGTGTGTATCCCTGGACCAGCTGAGTTCCTCTGGATGCCTTGGTGAGTTTGGTTGGCAGGGCAATTAAGTATGCTAGGTGCACTGTGCTGAGCCCCGGGAGGGAGGGAAGGAATGGAATTTAGTCTTTGCTTGGGTTATACATGCTTATTGGTTTGTGGCAGGCGTGATTGACGCCAGAATCAAAATGACTTAAAGCAGCTTCCCTTGAGAAGCACTACTCTAACGGTTTTTTTTCCTCTTTGTTGCCCTAGGTCCCTTGTGAATAGGATTTAGCTCTGATTCAGCTGCTGCTGTTCTTTTGGTAATCAGTGTGGAGGAGGGAGATGAGGGCTGCTATTAATGGCTTCTTATTTTGCATTCTCCTAATCAGATATCCTGCAGTTATTAATGTGCATGCAAGATGTTCTCTGGTGTCCCTGTGTGGTTTTCTTAGGTGTACTGGACTGTTAGCTTTCTAAGACGGAATGTTTTATTAGGTTCTGGCCTAGGGGGTTGGTTGCATAGGTGGAGGTTGTTAAAAAGCACTGTGAAAGGAATATGATATAAAACCAGTCTTCAGGGGGTGGGAACTGCAACCCACCTCCTTCACCACCCTCCCCTTCTGCCCTGAAAACCTTATCTTGCTCATACTTTTCAGATATTAAAAGTGAAATAACAGAGCTATTTACTAGGCAGCTAAATGCAAATTCTGTCCCCCATTAGTTTTAATTAGGATGAAATCATACATTTAAATAACCACTTCTGTTACTAATAACTGAACTTCTGATTCACTCTGAACCCAGGCAAATTCCACTTGTGGTATGAATGGCCCACCTCTGAGACATTCTGCACCTGCATATTGACATAGCCTGATTCCTGATGTGGGTACACACATCTGGGATTTAAGGGCATGACTGGCATGTTGAATCTTGGTTGTAGACCTCTCTGCACTCTACCTTAGGGACAGACAGGATAATCCAAGCAGAGAATGACGTTTGCCAGTTCAAAAGCAAACAACAACCAAAAACACCTAAACCAAATCCTGTTCTTGTTTCTGTCATACTGTTTAAGTGCTGTATTTTTAAAAACTCTTCCACCTATCCCATCCATTTAAACAAATGTTATCAACAATCATATGGTGTCAGCACAGTTGAAAATAAGTATTTGAGATGGAAGCATTTAATCTTTGAAGTTTTTACTATGAGAAAAGTGCTAATTCTTTACTGCTTCCTTAACGTACTATATATGGTCTTTTTGGAGAGAGTGTGGATGCTGTGGTGGTGTGTAGAAAGGTGGCTGTTGCATCTTTGTGTGTGTAGGAGAAGGATTGAGCCTGCTGTTTGGAGGATGAGAAACAAATAAGCAGCTTGGCTTCAATCCCTCAGTGGCATAGCCAGCTAATGAACGAGAGGACTGCTAAATTCCCAGTTGTCTTTGTGGCTAAGAAGACTTAATAAAGTCTGAGACTATCTTTAGTGGGCCAATGAGGTGGGAACAAAATCAGCAGAAGACACATGTAGTTTACAGCAATCTGAAATGTGCCAGAGACATGACTAGCTGTCTTTTTGGCCCTGGGGAGATGTGGCTGGCCCTGCTTGCATCCTCTAGGAATGGGAATTATGCCAGACACCAACTAGATAAGACCAGCTGCTTCTTCAATGTTCTGTGGACATGATGGCTGTAGCTTTTGATCAGGACACTGCTAATGAAGTCTGACCAGCATCATTTAGACAGGAATGAATGACAGCTGATGTGCAAGAATTTTTCTTGATTGGCAGCATTTGGAACTAATAACCGGCGGAGGTGGAGGGGGTAGAGAAGCCATCTCTGATTGACAAGAGCTTATCTTTAATCTACTTCTGAGGCACTGCAGTTGAAATTATAGGCAATAGAAAGAAAGGAAGACACAATTGGGAAACATAATTAAAGATTCTTGACAAAAACATACTTAAAAAGTGTTTCAGTAGGAGATCAATGCACAGAGTCCAGGTGTGAAGTTATGGCTGCCCTGGCTGTGAGAAAGAGGGCTTTTACACAGGGATTGTTAATTTTTAGCCAAAATTTAAAATGGTGGTGGACTTGGATAGCTCTAGCAATAAAAACTCTGATTCTAGTTACCACCTCATTGATTTGCCAACCTACATGGAAAGGTTTCCTTTGCAGAGGCCAAAAACAAGTACAGTGTATGGAGAGTGGCCTATAGTGGTGATTTCTCATCAAATTGATCCATTGAGGATTTGAATCTTAAGTCTTCATATGCTTTGAGTAAAGATGACAAGCAGAAATAGTAGGCTTGCTTCCTGAGGATATACGTGTGAGTCCCTCAGGGCTAATTGTGTGCAGTATGGTGGTAGTGTTTTTCCAATGGGCTTGGGAGCTTGTCATCCTGATTTGAATCCAGGTACCACCATTTCCCCCTTGTTGCTTCTTATTTCACTCCCATTATCTGAACCCTGATTTGACTTTGAAGATATGCACTGTATTCTTTTAGTAATTATCCTTGAAATGAAATCACATATACTTGAATTCTAAAGTTAATCTATATCTTAATCTCCTTGGATAGTACACGTGACCACCTATATCTTATCACACTCCCACCCAAGACCCAAGTCCATATACAGTCTAGACATTATAATGTCTACAGACGGTTTTTCAGATTTACCTATATGTTTGCCATTGTCTTTGTTCAAAATTTGCTCTTCATCTTAAAACATAGTTTGGCTGGGCACACAATTCTAGCTGGAAAGTTCTTTTTTTGTTTTTTCTCTTTGCTCTTTGTAGGACTATTGTGAAGATTAGCTAAAGCCCTTAGCACTATGCTTAGCATGCTTGCTGTCTAACAGTGACTGTTGCAGTCTCAGAAAATATTGGAACAAATGGAGACAATACACGCTTGGTTGAAATGTCCATAGTTTTATTGCCTTTTTCTGTTATTTTCTAGAAACTTTGATTTCACTGAGGTTGGGATTGGGGTAGATTTAAGCATCATTACTAGATTTGAAGGTAGATTTGATTCAATTGTGGGTTCTGTCACTTGCTAATGTATATACCATTAGATTATTTTACCTGTCTGCAATTTAGTTTCTTCACCTATGCAGTGATTATCATAATACTTTCTGTTTTTCAGGGTTGCTGGGAAGGTTGCATGAGAACACATTTAAAACTCTTAGTGAAGCCTTGCATAGTAGGTGGTTAGTTATGGTATTAATAATTATTTGTTGCCTGTGAATTACTTTTATGAATTCCATGTGGAGAGATTATCAACTTTTCTTTTTCTGTTGTTCTACCTATTTCTGTTATTATTTGTTATTCCCCAAATCCACAGAAAGATAGAGTGTCTCCTGCACAACTAACTTTCTATTCTAGGGAAGGCCTTCTGCAGACTGTGATAGGAAGGTAGCTTTCCAGGCCTAGAACTTTGCTGTCTGTAAGACTGTCTCTCACTTACCTGAAAGTTCTTTGCTCTGGTTTTTCTTGTGGCTTTGGGCAAGTTACTTAACCTCTTAGTGCCTCAATTTCCTCTTCTGTAATATGGGAATAATAATAGTTCCTTTCTCATAGGGTTGTGAGGACTAAATGGGTTGATATATGTAAAGTCCTTAAAGTAGTACATGGCACAAAGGAAATGCTCAATACTTTAGTTTTTTTCATCATTGTTAGTATCCAGGACTGCCTTCTGTGCCATATTATTGGCTTTCAGAGTAAAAAGTGGATTGTTTGCTATGGCTTCGCCCTATACTTATTTAATCCCCAGGGCATGTGTGTTAATTAAGCTTTCACATACAACTTATCTCATTTGTTCCTTAATAGCATTGTCATGGGTTAGGTAGGACATGTATTTTTTTCAGCTTTATTTTTACATAAAATAAAATGCATCCGTTTAAAGTATACAGTTCTATGAGCATTGAATTGTAATACCATCACTATCAAGATATAAAACACTTATATCACCCTAAAAATTCTCTTATCTCTTTTCCAGTCAATTTGTCATTTATACATCTGGCCCCGGACAACCACTGAACTGCATCCTATCCCTATAGGGTAGAATTTTCTTATTTAGAGTTTTATATAAGTGGAATTATATGTTACATAATCTTTTATGCTTGCCTTCTTTTACCCAGCATAATTATTTTGATGTTCATTCATGCTGTTGGCATGTATCAGGAGTCTGTTTCATTTTATTGTTCTGTGTTATTCCAGTGTTGGATGTGTTACAATGTGTTTAGGCATTCTCCTGTTGATGGGCTTTCAGGTTGTTTTCCAATTTGGGGCTGTTATGAGTAAAGCTGCTGTGAACATTTATGTATAAACTTTTGTGTAGGTATGTTTTCATCTCTCCTGAGTAAATATTAGGAGTAGAATTTCTGAGTCTTAAGGAACATGTATCTTTAACCCCTTTTCACTGATCAGGAGGAGCTTAGCGGGGTGGAGCAGACCAAGGTTTATGTCCTGAAAGGCACCAAACCTGGGTTAGCATTTGGTCAGTCCTTTCCTGCTTTCTCTTCAGGATCTATTCTATTAGACCAGTGATTTTCACACTTTTAGAGCACTAGGACTCTTTTTAAAATAAAATACTGCTTAGAATCCCCATAAACAGGCCACACAAAAGCACTGTAAACAGGCTCCTCAGAAAGTTCAAATATTCACTTTTTAGCTGTTGTCTTGTTGAACACCCATGCTGTTCTTAAGAAATGCCTTTTGCAAAGTGCTGCACTGTATTTGGCTGCTTCGTGAGAGCAGTCTTGGACCTCCTGAGGCCTTGTTCTGAACATCTCTTCCTTAGTCCCCATTGCCTTACTTGTTTCAGAACAGGTCACTGAGTATTTCTCCTTTGCATTTCAGTGGTCTAGAAAACCGGAAACTCTTTCTCTGGCTGACAAAACAACTTCCCCCCTCCTAATGCACAGGCTGGGCTGTACACCTGGTGAAAATAATATTACCATCTCTGTTGCTGTAAATCACTGTTAGTGATGTATGCCCTTGATTCAAAGGGCACTTCAGGGAATGTAGGGCTAGACGGGTACATTCAAACTTTTAGATTATTTACCTTTGTAACCTGGTAATGTTTACAGATGGAGCAGATGCCAGTATGTTCCATTGCCCTATTCTGGAGCAGTGATTCTCATCTCACGTTATCAGAGCCTAGGTTATGAGATTTGAAATATACTTTGCCTTCTTTGCACTGTTACAATTGCATCAGAGCATTTTAATCAACTTGCTTTCATTGAAATGTACAATTTTTCTTCTCATTACATCTGCAAGCTCTCAAGTTTACAGACATGATCTCCTTGGCTAGACTAATATTACTTGGCTATTCTTGCATGCAAATTTAAAATTTAATATTTTGCTGCAGGTCTGTTGAGTTTTATGCAAATTCCAGTATAGATTATACTTTGGAGCTGTAAATTAGAAATTACATTGAGGAGGAAGTAACATTTGTGTGGGTTTAGAAAAAGTAATCTTGTAGTTTGCATGTTACATGGTATTTTTCCTGAAGAAATGGGATTTTTTTATTTTTTATATTTTTTTTAAGAAATGGGATTTTGAGTATTCTGTGTGGGTTTAGAAGGTATCTTGCTAATTGTGTTACTGATAATGAAAATATAAAAACAATGCCAGTCTATGTGCCAATATTCTTTATGACACTTGGTTATCTGCCTTTTCTAAGCCATTTGGGATTAGCTGGGTTCTCCCTTTTATTCATTCATTGAACATGTGGTTATGGATGCTTGATGGATGGTGAGCTCTCCTCTTTGGTGGCTGGCTTTGATGATACAGCAACAAACAAAACAGGCTCTGTCCTCAAGAAACTTGAAACCTTCTGCTTGGGAGAAACAGACTATATAAGCAAATAAACAAGTAATTATTTGGTAGCTCTGATGGTGATTCATTCTATAGAGAAGAATAATTCAGGGTCTTGGAATAAGGGTGTGTTGGGATGGAGATGCTGGCCGTCAGGGAAGGCCTCTCTAAGGTGACACTTATGCAAAGACTTGAAGAGTGAATGGGATGAGTGTTGCAACTTTTCTTAGGAAAATATCGGTCAGGAAGAGACACTGCTAAGAATAAATATCCTAGGTGGGTACCCTTGCCATGTTTGAGGACCAGTCGGGCATCACTATGACTGGACCAGAGTGGGATTTGGAAGTGGAGCAAAGAGAGGGAGGAGAAGGATGCAGAGAGAGGGTGGGTAGCAGATGATGGGGAGGTGTTATGGACCATATAGAGCCCTGTAGGTACTGTAAGAACTTTGGCCTTTGCTCTGAATGAGATGAGGAGCTATGAATGAGGGAGTGTTAAGTAAACTCTGATACTGTTTTGCGAATGGAGTTTATGGGGGCAAATACAAATCTTTGGATGAAGGACATGAGACACCATCATCAGCCATTGTAGGTATGGATCTTAGATGCTGCCTGCAGAGGTCTGGTGACCAAGAGGAAGCTAGAGTTGAACAGAAGATGCTAGTATCGTTGTCGTTTTTGTGTTTGGGTGTCCTCAAGATTCTTGTGGCAGAAGCCTAAGTACATGTGTTGCTGGGGCCTAGCACTCTGTTTTAACAAGTCTTCCAGGTGATTCTGATGTATTCTTTAAAACATAGAATGCTAGGCCCACCCCATGAGTTTCTGATTTAGGAGGTTTGGGGCAGAGCCCAGGAATTTACTTTTTTTTTGGAGATGGGGCAACCTCAAACTCCTCGGCTCAACTAATCCTCCTGCCTTAAACTCCCAAGTAGCTGGGACTATAGGTGTGTGCCACCATGCCTGGTTAATTATTTAATTTTTTCTAGAGACAGAGTCTCACTGTGTTTCTCAGGCTGGTCTTGAACTCCTGGCCTCAAGTGATCCTTCCGCCTTGGCCTCCCAAAGTGCTAGGATTATACTTGTGAGCCACCTCACCCGGGGGCCAGCATCTGCATTCTTTACAAGTTCCCAGTTGATGCCAATGCTGACAACCACTACTCTGGTGAATGGGAACTCCTGTATTGTTATCTTCAAAGTTAACTTTCTGCACTTCTGCTTTATAAAATAGTGCATAGTAGCCTGGGTTCTGAGCCAAACTGCCTGGGTTTGAATCTTAGCTATGCCATTTACTGTGATGTGACATGATTCCTTACACATAGTAAATTATTCATAAATGCTGATCATTATAATATGGTATGTTAGTACAAAGTGATGTGATGGAAGTAAAATGTGAACAATTCGCTGAATGTTATCTCTGAACTGTGGGCAGTATAATAAACAAGACCTTATTTTGTTTTCAGGATGACCTAGAAGGATTATTAGATTTGTTTTTACACATGGGGAAGTGACTTATTTGTGATCATGCAGCTAGTAAGTAGCAAAGGTAGATTTCAGGTCTCTCTGGCTTCCAAGCCTGAAATTAACCATTATATGAGCTGCCTTGGAGTACTGAACTAGCTCTTACAGAGATTCAGGGTCAAATCTGAGTCTTGCCATTTGATTACTGTGTGTGTGCATTTGTACGTTTGTGTTTGTGTGTGTGTGTGAGAGAGAGAGAGAGAGAGAGAGAGAGAGAGAGAGAGAGAGAAAGAGAAAGAGAAAGAAAGAGTGAGAAGAGAATGCATGCCGAATTCAGATTTCTGTACTGAGTAGAATATAAGATGGCTTAGCATTGTTCATTATTTTCTTTTCTATTTAAAAAACTTTCAGGCTCACACTGTAATCCTAGCACTTTGGGAGGCCAAGGCAGGGGAATCACTTCAGGCCAAGAGTTCAAGACCAACCTGAGCAAGAGTGAGATCCCATCTCTACAAAAAATAGAAAAATTAGCCAGGCACAATGGCATGCCTGTAGTCCCAGCTACTTGGGAGGCTGAGGCAGAAGGATTGCTTGAGCCCAGGAGTTAGAGGTTGCAGTGAGCTATGATGATGCCACTTCATTTTATCTAGCCTAGGTGACAGAGCAAGAGTCTGTCTCGGGGGGGGAGGAAGCCAAATCTAATCTATTAATAGAATATATTTATGGAATTTTTATTTAGAGTTTCTTATAGGAATGGATTTTCATAATATGATACTTGAGTTATTGAATTTTGTGTGGAGAGGATTCTTATCAGGGTCTCAGTTTGGGAGTAAGAGATCATGTTCCCTTTAAAAATAGCCTTCTCTGCTTGGGGTTTTAGATTCCTTATCTCAGGAAGTTCACATGTTGTTAGCATAAAACTTTCCTGGATGGAAATGTAGAAGTGAAGTAGGTGAGAATGTGGGTATGTGGAAAGACCATATCTCTAATTTTTAAAAGAGATAAAATTATTATTGACTAGAAAAAAGCATTCGCCTGAGCCTGGCAGTTTGGAAAAGTTAAAAGCATTGCATAAAAGTAAGATGTAATCATAATTATTGTTAATTGTCATAACCCCCCAGTTATCTGTGGATCAGATGTCTTGCAACCTCGTTGTTTTAAAATCTGCTTGTAAAATTGAAAAAGCCATTGATTGACAAATAGCTGTCACAAAGCTCTTAGAACTTTACCTCCCTGTAACAGTTTCTGGTGAAGCTCCCCTTGACTCTTTATCTAGTCAGCTATGTAGAGATTAATATAGAAATTTTATATTCTGAAGATATACAGACAATTAAAAGGAACTCTAAGTGACTGCAGGAGAAAGAGAGGCACACTAGCTAGTATTGGGTCATTAAATATGAAATGTCCAATTTTGAATCAGAAGTGTAGTTTATTATATCTGAAACAAGAAGCAGTATAATTAATCAAAGTATGCACCTAAACTATAAACACAGTTTTGCTCTTAAGGGTAGCTTGTTTATTATGCAGGCAGTGAAGAAACCTGGAGAGTGAGTGGTGATGAAATTGCAAAAGGCATTTTCCACAACTTACTGACAATTGAATATTTTTCCTTGCAATAAGTGGCCCAAAGCCTGGAAGAAGTGGTAGTCAGCTGGTGCAAGGTCTGGTGAATATGGTGGATGACAGAGAGTTTCCAAGTCCAGCCTCTGTAGTTTGAGCAGCATTGCTTTTTGCGACTTGTGGTCTTGCAAGATTAGTCTGTCTCTATTGGCCAATCTCAGCTGCATCCTCATCCTTTCATCCAGTTGGTTGCAGTAGACATCCACTGTAACCAACTGATCAGGTTTCCTGAAGCTGTATTGGATAAAATGAGCACTGGACCACCAAATAGATACCATTAGCTTTTTGTGATGAATATTTGCTTTTGGACTGTGTTTTGGCACTTCATCTTTATCCAACCTTTGTGCTGAATGCTTGCAGTTGTCAAAAAGATCTATTTTTCATCACACATAACAATATGGTACAGAAAGGGTTTGCCTTTATATTGTGACAGCAAAGAAAGGCAAGCTTCAAGACAATTTCTCTTCTGGCACTTGTTTAATTCATGTGGTACCCATCTATCCAGCTACTTTACCTTGCTGATTATTTCCAATGGTCCAATATTGTTGGAATAGTAATGTCAAACCTTGCTGCTAATTCACGCATAGGTTGAGATGGATTCGGTTTCACTACAGCTTTCAGCTTGTCATTATCCACCTTGGTCTCAGGTCACCCACATGGTTCACTTTCAAAATTAAAATCACCAGAATGGAACTTCTCAAACCATCCACGTATAATGTGTTCATTAGCCACACCCTTCCCAAATACTTCAGTGATATTTTGAGCTGTCTGTACTGCATTGGTTCCATAATGGAACTCATATTCAAAAATAACATGAATTTTTGACTTATCCATGCTTTCACAAAAATTGCTCTTAAAAAAATGTGAAAGATAATCACAAGCCAAAACATCCATTTGAAAGACTGAGGTGTACATTCACAATAGGAAAAAAACCCAAGAAGTGTCAAAATGAAATGTCAGAGATATCAACTGTCAAACTTAGAACTTAAGGAAATTGGACATCTCATACTTAATGACCTAATAAAAGTGTGGTACTTGGGCTAAACAGGCAGCCCTAACTGTCCTGAGAGTCACTGAGGGCAACACTGTATGTAGTGACTCAGGTTCTTAGAGAAAATTGTGTCAAGCATACAGGCTTGTTCTTGGTATCTTTATAAGAATAGAGGGAAATAATGAGTGTATCACAAAGCTCTTGTCAAGTTTAGTTTCAATAAAAGAAATTGCTTAGGAGTAAGTTTAAGTTATTTGGGAAAAAATCGCCAATACAGCATAAGCACAATGTGCTTCCATGTTGAGGTTAGATAAGTAGTGAGGCAGTGGGATAAGGTGGAAGGAACATGGGCATTGGAGACAGACACCTGACTGGAAGCAGGGTCACCTTCGATGTCTCTGAGCTCTAATTTCCCTGTCTGTAAACTTCCCTGTAGGTACTATAAGAACTTATGTTTCCTGACCAAAGACTGTGTATTGCCTAGAATAAAGCAAGGAGTTTAGAAACGTTTGGGGTTTAGATATTGGCTTCACTGAATGTCCTAGGGCAAAGCACCTAGCCCAGTGCTAAATAAATAGTGATGAGGCTGGTGGATTTCAGTGAGAGGGCTTTAGGATATACTTCCCATTTACAGATTCATATTGCTGTGAATCTACTGCCCTGTCCCAAACACCTTTATGAGCTGTAATATATCTCATACTATATAGTTCACCCATTTAAAGTGTACAGTTTAACTTTGACTATATTCACAGAGTTGTACAACCATAACCACAGTCAAATTTAGAACATTTTCATCACCTCCAAAAGAAAATTGTATGCTTTAGCTATCACTATCCTATTCCTCCATCTTCTTTCCCACCAGATCTTAGAGGCCCCACCTACCCTCCTTTTATCTTCTTTTAGCTATGGACTATGCTGATTTGCTTGTTGCTGATTGAAATTTTTTGAATTTTTCTGTAAATGGCCAGTTTTGCTTTTTTTCCTTCCAAAGTATTTGTTTCTTTGAGTGTTAAAGTGACTATTATAGCCAATGCAAGGGCTTACCATTTTGCACTTTGCGGCTGCTCATATGGCAGCTTTATTCGAAACTGCTCCTGCACTGCTTAAGTTATTTGTTTTATACAAAAATAGTTCTCCCTGGCTTGCAGCTTCTGTGCTGCCATGTTGACAAATGTTACTTCTACTGAAAAACACAAAAATAAATAACAGCAAGGGAGAGGGGAACACAGAGCTAAGTGAATTCATTTTGCCTCTTGAGTGCCATTCTCATTTGTTTTAAAAACCACTCTGGCATTACAGGCAGGAAAGGAGGAGGCAGGAGAACTGTAGGAAAAGAATGGGCTACATTTGGTAATTTGAATTTGGCTGACAAGGCTGGTTGGTTGAACAGACAACTTGAGAAGTACCTGCAATGTAAGGTCTGAGGATGAGGAGGAGTTTACAGGGAATCTGAGTACCTTGCAGCTATTCAAACTGTGATGGTAACCCCTATTTGTGCAGTCCTCACAGTTCATGCATTGATGATGAGACTCAAATGTAAGCAATGCTGACACAGCAGTAAATGGCCATGTTGGTTTGTGTTGGAAACTAGGAATAAGCAAAAGTGTGAGGGTTTGGGGGTTTTGGATTTTCAAAATGAGAAGGCAGAGGTGATGCTAACAAGTATTAATTGACTGTTTTGAGCCAGGTATTTCCACAAACATTATTTCACTGGATGAAACGCAAAGATTGGTGGTCTTATCTCCATTTTACAGACTAAGGAGAAAAGAGTTTTGAGGAATTACGGTACTTGTTTTCCAAAGGTTACACAGAAATTAGGGAGTGGAATAAAATGGAAATCCAGTGCTTCCAGACTTAGGACATGTTCCTTTTCCACTGTAATAAGTAAGCAGCAGACAGTATAGAAGGAAAAAATGGGGAGGGACATTGCAAAATAAAAAGCAGGAAATACAGCAAGCAGTAGAGGCCAAAAACATTTTTAGAAAAATGTGTTGTATATCTTCTTCAAAATTGCCAGGAAAACTAAAGTGACTTGCAAGTGCACATGAAGCTTTCTTTTGGGTAGTAGAGTGCAAAAACTTGACCAATTATTATTGACCAGAAAAAACATTTCCCGGAGCCTTTCATAATTTATCTTAATGTGTATATTGGTGAGGCAATGCCTAATAAATAACAGCCTAGTTGATCACCCAAGGTATGAGAGATTTGCTTAGCCAGAACTAGCCTTTCATTCTGGATTTTGCAGATTGATTTCTGCCTATTTCTTGAATGATTTTCAATGCTGTTTATCTCCTAAATATTGTTAATTTTTTTCTGTCTATTGCCTTTGGGTAGAAGAGGAGAGAAACAAGAGTGAGGTGTGTAAGGGAATTACTTTTCCTTATATTCTCCTTTGCACTTTTTGACTTTGGCTCCGTGCACTATTCTACATGATAGATGGGAAGGAAGAGTGCTTAGGCAGGAGTAAGGAAGGAAGGATAAGTGAAAGGGTGAATTATTAGTCTGAACTTCAAGGCCTTTTCTCATAAGTGGTTTAGCCTGCATGATTGTTTCTCAGCATATAAACTTTTTCAGCCACGTGCACATATAATAGGTGCTTGTTCAGTTTATTGCATCTGCAAAGGTATCGCCAGGTGCCATCATGAGGAAGTACAATATAGTGTTTAGGATTACAAGAGTCTGAAACCCAGACTTCCTCGGTTTCAACCCTGTCTCCACTGCTTAGTGGTTGGATGTGACCTTGGACCTTACGTGTGTCTCCAATAGCTTGTTCTTAAAGTGGTGGTTATATCAATACTTGTGGAGTTGGAAGGATTAAATGTGTTACTTAATTCACATAAAGTTTTTGTAACAGTGCCCAATACACAATACTCACTAAAAGTTAAATTTTATTATGATGTCATCACTGATGCTGATTTGCCTCATCCATCTTACTGCTCCTTTCTTCATTGTGGTCCAAAATTCCCCCTCCTCAGGCATCCAGACGATGCCCCCGTGCCTGCTAAGTAGCCCTTCCTCTGAGTTTAGCTGGTCTGCTGCTGCTGGTTCCTTGGAGTGCTGTTTTCTAGCAAGAGCAAGCAAGATGTTTGGACTGCTAGGAGAGTGAGCAAGCTGGGGTGGGCCTGGGCTCTCTGCAGAGGTGTTCATTCTTCCAGTAGGAGGAAATACCACTTGTCAGAACACAGCTTTGGCTTGCCCAGGTTCCTGTTGTACAGATGGGGTCTAGAGTCTCTCTAGGCGCCTTGTCATGGATCCAAGCCAAGGCTGTCACTTGCTGAGCCAGGAATAATACAAGAATTAATCTTTTTCTTCTTTATACTAAGCACTAATCAATCTACAGTTAACACTCTGTCTAATTTCTGAACCAGATGCTGTGAATAACTGCCCCTGAATGTGTTTGCCAATAAAAGGATAAGTTTAAGCCTTTTAATCAATGCTGCTTGCACTCAGTATTTAAGGTCAGAATCTTGTGTGAGTCTTATTTTGATCAGGATAATTGTTGGGTTAAAAATGAATGGTTTTTGAAATTGTGACACTTATGGTTGACTCGTGGGTGAATTAGTCTTTGAGAGGATAGAAAATTGTCGATTTCATAAGAATTCTTGCTCTTTAGTTGTCCTTTAGGTCACTTATGGAAAAATATGACTTTTAGGAGGCAGGCATTCTTTCTCAGTGGGAAAAGAGATAAGAGACTAATAGAAATTTCTAAGGAGTCAGTGATGGAGGAGCAGAAGGGAAATTGGAAATGAAGCTGGGTATTTTGGATTTGCAGTGACCTGAGGGGCTGTAGCTGTAGCTGTTTATGTTTTAGGTAATATTAACTTGTAATTTTGTGTCTGGAGCATACATTTCTCAAAGGAAGCTATGTTTCCTGACCAAAGACTGTGTATTGCTTAGAATAAAGCAAGGAGTTTAGAAACGTTTGGGGTTTAGATATTGGCTTCACTGAATGTCCTAGGGCAGGTCACTTAGCTGCTTGGACCTTCTGTTTTTATAATTATAAAATGGGATGCTAATAGCTACCTCACAGTTGGAAAACTTAAGTGTAATCATATATGTGAGAATATGAAGCAGGGTGCTTGGCATGCAAGAGGTGTTGAATGGGGAGTCTTCAGTTTGCCTGGCTCTCAATCACATATTTGTCTGGCATACCAATGGATACATGTAACCTGGAAATAACCCTGCCTTGTGGCAGTGAGTTGGAAATTGTTCTTGTTGTCCTGTTTTGTTTTTTGTGCTCAGTGAAAGGCATGAGAGAAGTGAGTCAGGAAGCTATACAGTTCTGGAGAGGCTCAGTGGTAATCCTCTTCCTCAGTGGCTCACTGGCTGCACAGTTAAGAGTGTATGCGAATTGGTAGATTATAGAGAAGAAGAAGTCTCTGCTCTATTTGCTATGGGAAATTACTTAGGCTTTCCAAAGTTTCCTCATCCTTAAGACGGGGATGCTAATGAGTTGGGATACTGTGAGGGTTCAATGTGGGTGATGTTTATGAAAGACCTTTGTAAGTGTCAGAGAACTCCAGAATTGCATGATGGCAGTATTTTTATCACCATGAATTCACAACTGCTTCTCTAAAAGTCAGTTCTGGTGTTCTGTCAGATGGTAAAGGCTCAGGAAATACCCTGTAACTCAAGAAAGATTTGTCTCCACCACACATCTTGGAGAAGCTTGTATCCAGAAGGCAAGCCCAGCTGGGCCCCCAGGATTTCT
Source organism: Lepilemur ruficaudatus (assembly GCA_963574885.1). Taxonomy (NCBI): domain Eukaryota; kingdom Metazoa; phylum Chordata; class Mammalia; order Primates; family Lepilemuridae; genus Lepilemur; species Lepilemur ruficaudatus. The sequence goes on along the minus strand of CAUYRT010086456.1, from coordinate 54,715 downwards.
GGGAGAGCTGGCAGTTTCTGTGAGCTCAGGTTCTCAGACCTGCAGGTCAGGTTTAAGAGGGTTGTGATTAAGCTAGTGCTGAACATTTCTGCATTATAGATCTTTTATGCCACAAGTTGGTTTTCTGCTGTTTACCTGTAGCCTAACAGTGGTCTGTTTTCCTTTGCCTCAGCTGTGACATTCCCTCTCAGTGACCTTTAGGAAGAGGGAGCTGGATCTTTTTGCTTCTTGCTGCCTACTGTGCTGTTCTGTGCAGAGTGCTGCCCTTGCTTTCCTTTCCCTCCTCTGGTGGCTTCACAGGTGACTAAACTGGAAGAGGAGGGTGCCTAAGGTTGGATTACCAGGCACCTCTCTTTAGGCCTCTCCTGAAAGCCCAGCACTGTGTCGGAAGAAGTGCTCATCTGGTAGAGAAGGGGTGGGGACACAACACGTGGTATGTGCAGAGGCCCCAAAGTCATTATGATGAGCATAGGGTGTGGTAGAAGGAGGAACAAAGGACAGTTGGGAGGTGGGAAATAAAGTCAGGTAGAGCCAATAGTGAAAGGCCTTTTCTGTCTTTTGACTTTATGTGGGATATAAGTGTTGGAGGATGTTAAGTAGTGGGAATAGAATGGGAGATGCAATTTCAGAGGTCACATTTGCTCATGGCAAGGTGGAAGATGGAGGATGGAGAGTGGAGATTGGAACCTGCAAGATTGCTACAGTATTTCAGGTAGGAGATTATGTAGGGCTTATCTAGGTTATCTCTGGTGTCAAGAAGAAGTTGCAAGAGGTACTGTACATGCAGAGGAAACTGACATTTGAGTGTTTGCTTTGTGCCAGGAACTTTAAGTACTCTACATATATTAGCTCATCTGATTCTCTCAACAGCAATGAGGGGAAGGTGGCATTTTTTTAAAACTATTTTGCAAATGAAGAAACTGAGGTTCGAAGCTTGCCTAAAGTCCTTAAACAGCTGGTAAATCGTAGGGTTGGGATTTAAACCTGATTACATCTAACTTCAAGTCCTTTCTCTTCCCACTACACCATACTGTGGTCCCCAGGACATAGCCCTCATGCAGTGGTTTTGTATTAGCAAATGACTTTGCAAGGACTAGTATATTAATAGTGATCTTTCAACATCCCTATCATCTTTCATGCTCTCTCCCCATGAGGGAGCAAAATTAATTGTTTAGCTGAGGGATTAGAGACATAAGGAGGTTAAGTGATTTGACAAGGTCACCCATCAAGTGGTTTGGGGAGGGCAGGCAGAGGTGAGCCTTGGAGCTGACCATTTTGAGCCGATAGCATCACAGGGAACAAGAATCTGCCAGCCCCATTTTATAAATCCAGTTTTTCTTTTTGTTCATAGATTAGGAATCTGTCATGAAGATGGTATGCAAGGCAGGTGCCTGTGGCTCAAATGGCAGAAAGTGTGGTGGTATCTTGGGGTTACTTTATAATCAAACTCTCTCCTATAGCATTGTCTTTAATTGAAACAACAATCACCCCTACCAAAAACTAATTGTTTTTTATTAAACATGGAGATTGGAGTAAGGATGGGGAGACTTGTGTCTGAGAAAGATCTTACCAATAAATTATTTCCTTTGCCATAAGAATTGCATTGCTGAGCTTAATATTTAGAATCATTCTCACTCTAACCCAGCTTCTGTTTTTTTTCTATTTGATTTTATGAGTCTGATATTACTGGTTTGTTCTGGGAATACTTGGGTGTCATGATGAGCAACATTATGATGACAGCCATGGGAAACCCTTGCTAATCACAGTATATTGTGCCCCTATTCCTTGTTTGTTAGTCTCTCTTGGTTATTATTGCTAATTTAATTTTATTTTTGAGAGATGGAAGCACAGGGTACAGCAGGTCCTGAGAATGAGTTTAGAGCTTTGCTTTTGACTTGGGTGGACACTTTGGGCATGTAAGGGTCAAGAAATAGATCACTGGGTCTCTTATGGTAGAAGTTGGAGGAACTACATTTGGGAAGTGGGAAGAAAGGCTAGCAGTTAGAAAGATGGCAGACTACAAACCTGAATAATTTCATATTGTGCTAATGGTCATCTCTGAATGCCATGCACCTTCATGATTTAGCCCAACCTTGCAAACATAGAATGTACTTTTGCCAACGCCTAGCCATCTACTGCTTTCTCCCCAGAAGTCAGAGGGTAAAGACAAGAAACATTGGCATTGGATATGTGTGACTGGTAGCTGCAGGTAGTAGATTGGCCACCTGTACTGTTGATACGCTGGTGAAGTGATCTGGTTTCTGTAGTCAGGATGCCAAGTACCGGGGAGAAGGAAGTGACTGTCATTTACAGTGTCATGTTTAGTCTTTTGCAGATGTGCTTACAGTTTTAACAAAGGCAGAGAAGAAATTATAGGGTGGGAAAGAAATGCCTACAGACAGCCTGCTAAAGCCTAGGAAGGAGGAAACTAGTATTTGTGTGTTTAAGGAATGCTAAGCCCTTGCTTACATGTCGGCAGGCAAAATATTGGCATTCACTTCTGACTTGAGGAAGGCATCTCTGAAGTCAATAGAAGGAAATGCCTAAACACAGGCCTCACTCAGAAAGAAAGGAGAGCTGTGGAAATGCTCAGGATTATCTCATAAAAGCCCTTTGTGTATTTGAAGCCTCCAATGAAATCATCCTTGTTCTCCAGGCCAGACAGCTCCAGTTGTTCTTCTTACTTTTCTTTATTGTGTTTTTTTCCATCTCTTTAATGCTTTTGTCATCTTTTGTACTTCTTCACTTTAAATAATACCAAAAAAAAAATTAAACTTTGTGCCCTAGCAGAGATAACTTGCTAGTAACTACTAGTTTTGATCAGGAAACCAAGTGGATGCCTAATAGTGTTGTTGATGGTGAGGATGACCAAATCTTTATATATGACTAGCCTCATTCTATTCTCCTATCTGTGCGTAGTGTTGGTGTCTGGAACATGGTGGGCATATAAAGCAAACATCTGTTGAATAAGTGAATGGAAACATATCTAATTCTTTGCTTTAAAAGTAAATATTTTCTCTGGGTCAATAAAGAAAAAAACTCTTTTGTTTTTTATTATAAACTTCAAAGTCATAAGAAAAATTGGCTTGAATTTGCTATAATGCTCTGAAGCTTATATAAAGGCTTTACCAAAGAAGAAAATTTCTCCCTCCCCTCTCTGTTTATCCCTCACTCCTTGCTTTGCTTCCTGTTTTCTTTCTTTCTTTCCTCTTTCTCTTCTTTCCTTTCACTCATTCATTCATTCATTCAGTAAATGCTTTTTCAGCCTCTGCAATGAGCAAGGCACTATTTTAAGTGCTGGGATATTGTTGGCATTGGGCATAAAGTCCCTGCTGTCATGAAGCTTATATTTTGGTGGATCAAGGGACATGATTGATCAGAAGAAGTTAGATTTCCCTGTTGGGCAAGACTTCCAGAGAAGTAAGCTTGGTGGTTGTATAGGTGATAGAGGTAATCATGGCTCACTTGGTGGCAAGATAGGCTGTGATTTCACTTTCTTTTCTATTTACATAGCCATCTGAGTCCCTATATAGCATTTTGCCTGATGTGTAAGATTCCATATGGGTGGGGTTTTCTCAGTTATTTCTATCTCCTTTCTTAAAATTATATTAGATCTCCTTGATTTATTTAGAGAGAGAAATGGGTGTAATATACAGTGTGTTTTGGCTGAATATCTATTTTGCCATCATGTTGACACAGTAGTGTATACTTTATTTTTATTTTAGTGTGTTTTATTTAACATTCCATTATTCAGAAATTGGTGGTTTTTTCCCCCTTAACTCTCTTATCATACTGCTTGCGTCTGGCTTATTAGAAAGCAGTTTAATTAATGTTCTTAATGCCCCCACCCCATGGGTTTCAACAGTTTTACCACAGAGTACTCATACCAACTGTATGAACTGACTAAACCTAAGCCTGTGATATTCATTCATTCATTCATCCAGCAAATGCACAAAACGAAAGAAGATACATGTTTCCTCTCTACACACTTCACAGTCTGGTAGGAACTGTTTCTGTAAAATACAGAGACATAACTTACAGTCCTCTGGGGTAGACATTTCATTGAATAAACAGCAGTGAGCATTCAGAAGATACAAGTAACTAGGTCAGCCTGGGCTTATCAGAGAAGGCTTCACAGAGGAGGGAATCTTTGACTTGGTTCTTAAAGGGTGAGGATGTATTGGCCTGCCAGGGACCAGCTAAGAGATAGCTAGATTTAATTAGTTCTGCCATAATCACTGAGGTGCTGATCTTGGAGTGTAGCCTCCACTGTGGTACTGGACTTGGGGATGATGATCACATTGCAAATATATCATGGGGGGTTTTTGTTTTTTATTTTTAAAGACTCTGAAACAGTTAGCATATAAATGAGGTTGACAGGACCAACAGCAATGGTTGTTGCTATTGTCCATCAATAGGTTTAAATAGATAGGCATTTATTCTTCATAGTGCTGCATTCTAGCATTTTGGATCAGTCACTTTTATTACATTAAATAATTTCTGACTTAGGCCTAGTAGTTATTAAGTGAATCAGTTACTCCCGTTTTCTCCTTTTCAAGTAATCTGGAGTAAACAAAGAAACTAAATCTCTGTTGTCACCATATTTGGTTCCCATCTCAGAACCAGTAGAATGGCTAACATGCCTTCCAGTGAAAATGTACTGGGGAAGCCAAGAACAAGGTTTTGTTTGTTTTGTAAAAGAGTTTAGGAAAGCTCATTGACACATTTTTTACTTGCTCAAGGCCCCAGTGAAATTTCCAACCTCCATGTTGTCTTTAAAAATTGCCTTTTATTTGTTAAGGTTGTCTTCCCCCCATCCTCCCCCACCCCCTTTTCTTAAGCCACCTTCTGAGCTCTCTCAGGGGAGAGACACTTGGTGAATCTAATAGGCCTTTCTGCTTTGTATGCCCTAGCTATCTTATAAGAGATGATCCTCAGCAGCTTTATATCCTAATGTAGAAAATGGGCATGCTAGATAATTTCAACCCAACACCTCACCCTCTTCAATAATTTCTGCAATTAAGGCCTGGTTTCTCTTTATATTGGGGAAAAAAAAGATGTGAGTGCGGGTGATGATAATTATGATGGAAGGAACACTTACTGAGTGTGTAATAAGCACCTTGCAAATGTTTGCTTATTTAATCCACATGACAACCGTAGCAAGTAGGTACTATTGTTTTCTCCTTAAGTCGATAAGAAAATTGAGTCAGAGAGATTAGATTATTTGCCCTAGGTCACACAGCTGTCTGCCTTGGGAACATGTATACACTTGATTGCTATTCTGTACTATGGTTGAATTTCTCTTATCTGAAATGCTTGTTACCAGAAGTATTTCAGATTTTAGATTTTTTCAGAGTTTGTAATATTTGCACGTAAATAATGGAATATCTTGGGGATGGAACCCAAGTTCTAAACACAAAATTCATTTATGTTTTATATACACTTTATACACATAGCCTAAAGGTAATTTACATAGTATTTTTAATAATTTTGTGCACAAAACAAGTTCTGACATTATTTTGTCTGTAACCTATCATGTGAGATCAGGTATGGAATTTTCCACTTGTGGCTTCATGTCAGCAATCAGAAAGTTTTGGATTTCACATTTTGAATGTCGCATTTTCAAATTAGGGAAACCCAACCTGTACTTTATGAGACATTTGGGCAAAATGGCTTGCTAAGTTGTGACTAGGGGCTCAGATACCCAGACATCACCCCTGACTACTGCAATTGGAAAGTCAGATCTCTTTGGTGCCTATGAACAAGTGTTCTCTTGAGCGAGATTTTTCTTTTTGTGACTCTGTTATATAATGTAGCTTTTAAAGACTCTACTTTATTTGCTCTTATTTTACCCCTGAATATAAAAGACTCATTTGAAAATTGAGAAAACCTTCTGTCAGCTGAACCTGACTCCTGAGTGTTCATATGTTCCGTTTTTTGGTCCTTAAGGCTTCACTTTTGCCTTTTTTTTTTTTTTTTTGAGATAGAGTCTCACTCCATTGCCCGGGCTAGAGTGCCATGGCATCAGCCTAGCTCACAGCAACCTCAAACTCCTGGGCTCAAGCGATCCTCCTGCCTCAGCCTCCCAAGTAGCTGGGACTATAGGCATGTGCCACCATGCCTGGCTAATTTTTTTCTATATATTTTTTAGTTGTCCAGTTAATTTCTTTCTATTTTTAGTGGAGACGGGGTCTCGCTCTTGGTTAGGCTGGTTTTGAACTCCTGACTTTGAGTGATCTTCCTGCCTCGGCCTCCCAGAGTGCTAGGATTACAGACGTGAGCCACCGCGCCTGGCCCACTTTTGCCTTTTTTGTCCTCGAGGAGATGCCATACAAATAGAGACTTTAATGTCTGTTTTTGTTTATGTATTTATTTTTTAAAGAAACAGGGTCTCACTCTGTCCCTCAAGCTGGGGTTCAGTGGTATGGTCATAACTCACTGCAGCCTCAAACTTCTGGGCTCAAGCAATCCTCCCACCTCAGGCTCCCAACCAGCTGGGATTATAAATGTGCCCCACCATGCCTGGATATTTTTGCATTTTGTTTTTTTGATTTCTTGCCTAAAAATGAAAGAAAAAAATGTTCATTTCAATAGTAAACTGAAAATGAAAACAACTACTTTATTCATAAACTTTCTAATTCTCTTTAATTGTGTAAAATGAACTTAAGCAATAAAGATCTGGCCAAAATATAAGCGTCATGTCCTGTAAGAAACACAGTTATACTAATACCAGAGTTTACCTGAAAAGTTTCATTGATGATGATTTTTTTAAATGAAAACTTGTTTTATAATGAGAACAAGGAAACCATAATGGCACACCCTAGGGAGGAGGGATCCCTTAATATATTAAAACTGCTTATTTACAGATGACTGCTTTCTATAGAAACTGAATGGAGGGCAGAGAAACCTAAATCCTACACAAGAAGAGCTGCTGCTCATTCAAAATAATTACAAATGACAGTAAAGCGTTCCCCCAGATAATCTTGTGTATCAGTAGGAAGGTAGGTTTTGAGATTTAAGAAACTCAATTTACAAATTTCTAGTTGTAGTTATCTGGCTTAATATGTAAGGCACTTAACAGAGAAGATAATTGCAAATAAACTTGATGACAGGTAAATTTTCTTAATGGTCTGCTAACTTCTTACTCAGTCTTGGCCAGTCACTATTAGAATGCTCAGAGTTGCTTTTTCCTTTCCTCTCTGTTGGCTTGGGGTGCGTGGACCCAAAAATCTATAACTTACAAGGCTACTGGGTACACGCTTCAGCTGCCTGGAAGTGCCACTGGACTGACAATTTTCTGCCCTGCTCTAAGAGAGCCTGGGCCCCAGATTTGGTCTTTAGCCTGGATTCACTGGCTAAAGAGAATCCTCTGGGATCATGTGTGCCATCACCTGATGGTATATTGCTATATAAATGTAACATCTGCCAACTTTGTCAGATGATATGTCTGGACTGGCTGCTGTGGCTGTGATTGGAACTGAATCATACTGCTTGTTATTAAGGCAGTGACTGGTTGTGTGGAACACTGATGCCTATTGTTTTTCATTGTTTATTGATTTAGTGAGTTAGAGTGCCTTTCCTTTGGTGCTAGTATTAAATAGTTTAGTTCTGTTAGCTATTTTGTGAGATTGTCTTTTTGTGTGTGATTTGTGTATGTTTTCCTTGATTTAGTGGGGTACAGGTCACGGACTGAGGGGAATGTATAATTGTTTACAGAAAATGTGGAAGGACATGGATTTGAAATAAAATAGGAGGTTAGAGACTGTAGGGCTCTTCTGAATATTGAGAAAAATCTTTAAACCCTTAATTAACTTCAGAAAAATCCCTTTGCAAATTCATGGTAGGGAATTTGGCTGGGTGAATTAATAACTGAAATCAGCACCAGGAGTTGTGAGTTAAACTTCTCCCTGGCAAAGACCAGTATTTATTCTTGTCCTGCTGCCTCACACTGTCCCACTGGTTCTTTTTTTGTTTTTTTTTTTTTTTAAACAGAGTCTGGCTTTGTTGCCTGGGCTAGAGTACAGTGGTGTCATCACAGCTCACTGCAACCTCAAACTCCTGAGCTCAAGTGATCCTCCTGTCTTAGCCTTCCAAGTAGCTGGGACTATAGGTGGACACCACTATGCCTGGCTAATTTTTCTGTTTTTGTAGAGACAGGGTCTTGCTCAGGCTAGTCTTGAACTCTCTTACCTCAAGCAGTCTTCCTGCCTGAGCCTCCCAGAGTGCTAAGATTACAGGAGTAAGCCACTGTGCCTGGCCCTCCTACTGGATCTTTACAAACTCTGTGCAGTAGAGATTGTCTTGATAAATACTTTGACTTCATTTTGGGTCTTTATTAAATGATGAATGGAGTTTTTTTTTTTTTAATTCAGCACTTAATTGTTGAGTACCTACTATGTGCCAGACCCTGTTCTTTATCCTGGAATTATAGTGGTATACAAGGTAAACAAAATTCTTAGCCTTATGGAGTTTACATTCTAGTAAGCTGTTAAATTGCAGTGCAGGGGACCAAAGCTTTGGCTGTTACAGCTGTGCATACTGGCCTGGGTTGAGAGAAGAGCCTGGGATTCCAGTCCTAGTTACTGTCTTGATTTACTGCATTTCTCTGGGCCTCACTTTTTCTACCTGTGAAATAAGGAAATTGGGCCATACCTAATTATTTATAGTGTCCTTTCCATTTTTTTCATTAACGATCCTGACTTTTCCAAGCATTTTAGCCCAGTTGCCTTTCATGTGAGTTAGGCTTCTGTCTGATTCAGTTATGATGACCAATGTTTGAATGGTTATTTTAAAAATCAGTTGTACTGAGCAAGAAAATAATTGTTTCTGGAGAGTTGATACATTTACATACATTTTAAAAAAGATGTAGTGAATTCATAGGTCTTCCAAAGCAGTATTCCAAGACATTTTTATTCTCATCACAGTGAATCTCCAAGATAACATTTATGAGATCTGGTGACACACAGGCTTCTGGCAATAAACTTACTGTTGAAGCTGCTGTGATGAAGGCCTGGCTTTTGAAATGGTATCAGAAGAATGCCATGGAAGCCAGGTGCAGTGGCTCACGCCTGTAATCCCAGAACTTTGAGAGGCCAAGGCAGGAGGATCACTTGAGGCCAGGAATTTGAGACCTGCCTGGGCAATATAGTGAGACCCCATCTCTACAAAAAATAAAAAAGATTAGCAGGCATGGTGGTGCATGCCTGTAGTCCCAGCTACTTGAGAGCTTGAAGTAGGAGGATCACTTGAGCCCCAGGAGTTTCAGTTTCCAGTGAACTGTGATCATGCCACTGCCCTCTAGCCTGGGTGACAGAGCAGGGCCTGTCTCTCTCTTTTTTTTTTTTTTTTAAAAAATACTATGGGATAGAATTTTTAAAAATCATATCAAAACTGAATACTTTCCCCAATATTAAGAAGAAAAGGAGCAACAATAAGGAAGTCTTTTATTCTGGAATCATGTACCTACATAAAGTCTGAGTTTTTCTTTGTCCTGTGAACTAGTTGGTTGCAGGTGAGGAGAGTTGCCTGTTCTTACATGTTACTAAGAAACACTCATCATTGTGTAAGAAATACTTTTGTGTTTGTGTGAAATTGTAATATAGAGCCCATTCCACCATGCACTTCCATCATAAAGCTCAGGGATACAAGACTGTTAATCAAGTGGGAATATGAGAAGTGAGAAATGAAACACAGATTTTATTTTCACACCTCTAAATGAGTGACTTCAGAGAATGAACTTAAAAATAATAATGCCACCTTATACTTGTATCACACTTTTTAATAAGGCAATTTAAAAATATTTAGAATGAACCTTCCAGGATGCTTTAATTGCCTCAGCACCGTTGAGTAGTATATTAGGGTGCTGTGCTGAAAAGCCTTGGAGGAAGATATCTGGGCATCTGGGAGACCCTGTCACTCAGTGATACATTGAGGATGATTAAGTAGACTCCCTTTGGATCTTGGGATCTCATTTTCCTCTCAAATACATGCTGTGGGTGTAGAAGCCAGTGCTATTGTGAGTATAATTTACATCTGTTTATAAGTGACTGAACTTGTAAGAGCGGGTACATAAGGCATCCTTGGTTATATATATCTTAGTAATGATATCTACTCATCCTTGTAGGTTTATTTGAAATGCCTCCATCTCCAGTACATCTTTCCTGACTACTCCCACCTGGCCATCATATCATTTCTCTCCATTATATTTCAGACAGACAAGACTGAGACTTTGAGTTTTTATCCCAGATCAACCACTTAGACGCTGTTTCATCTTGGGCAGATTACTTTACTTTTATGTACAAGGTAATTTTATTTCCTCATCTGTAACGTGAAGATAATAAATACCTCATAGGGTCTTAGTGATAAAAGTTAGTGTATGTAATGTCTTTAGAACAGTGCCTGGCATGTGCTGCTATTGTTTTGTCAACATTATTCATTCCACTCTACCCCTTGGTACGTAGCTCCTGACCTACTTTGCTATAGTGACGTATTTATCTGCTTTAAATTGTGATGGGTTTCTCCTGATTTGTGAATCCTTATCACACCTTAACATGATAGCTTAGACATGGTAAGTACACAGTGAACATCTTGGATTGAGTTCATACAGGGTTTTGTTAAGAATTCAAAGCAGGGTGTATTCCCATTCTGACTTTTAAAGCCTTTTTGTTGGATGGAGGTAGGTCTAATTTGTTTCTTACCTACTGAGTCTGCCATACCAAGGCCATTTGCCCATGGTCACCCACTGGGTTGCCTGATAAGAAGGCCAGTCACTCAAGGCTGTGGACTTTATTCCATTCTTGCTGATATTAGTAGCATAAATGAGACAGCTTTTGATAATTCTCTGAGCAAGTTAATACTGGCTGGTAATTTCCTGAAGTGCCATGAAGTGGCAGGAACTTGATTTATGTGACATGGGTCCTTGCTAGCTAGCTAGGATGAGCACTGGGAGCCCAGCTATGCTCTGAAGTTATGAATGCCTGCCAGAGGAGCTGTTTTTGTTTCAGAGAGTTAGGGTTTTTTATTTTTTTATTTTTTAAAAAATTAAACCATCAAGGCAGTCCCTATGATGATAAATGGAGAGATGCAGGGTGAACTGGTTGGTTGAAGTTACCCCAGCAGTTTTTAGAGACAGCTGGGATAAGCACATTTCTGGCTGGCTGATACCTGGGTTGAAAGTATTGAATTAAAATACAAAAGTGATGAGTGTGTGGGGAGGAGCATATAAAAAGAAGTGGTACCTGGCATTCCTGTCAAGTTAAAGAATTCTCTGTTTTTTAAGGTGAACACTTAGAAAAATGCAAAACTTGTGTGACTTCAGCATGCAGAAAATTCTGCTTCAATTGAAATAGACACAGAGAAGGAAGATTACTTGCTTATTAGTTCAATCCCAGATAGTCTAGCCTCTGAATATACATTTCTTTTTGCATGAGGTTAGCAAACTGTTGTTCCAGTTGCACCTTGTAGGGCTAGGACATCCTCAGAAACACCAGCTCAGGGTCTTTAAGCTGTGAGGTGCAGAAGGATGAGCAGGAAGACCTGGGATGTTGAGGGGGGGACACAATCCATGTACAAAAGGACCAGATTTTGGTTAGTAATGGAAATGTAAGAAGAAGTGATCAGAGGAAGTTGAATGATAGAGGAGTTTATGTGCTGTTGGACAAGGGTTCGAGAGACATAATTCCCTTGATTAGGAAGTAGGGGAGCTGAGGGACAATGAGTCTCACTCATAGGAGAGGAAGTATGAAGGATGCGGTGGCTGGAGGAGACTGGTTCCTGCAAAGAGGGACCTGGGTTTTAAATAGCCTGGGTTTAAAGGACAGGGAAGTGTGGTCTCTTGGGAATAGTTAGTCTCAAAGCACCAGATAGAATGCAGGCCATCTTAGTAGACTGGGCCTTAGAGTGTCCAAATGATGAAACATATGAGGCAATCTGGGCACACATGTTTGCTTATGCTCTATCTCCCATTCTGTGCAGTGAAGCAGAACATGAAGGAAAAACTAACAGACATCCCAAGTCTCTTGACACAAGGATCAAAACATATTGATGATGTCTTACAACTCTGATAATTTCATTGAACTGTGTGAAGCTTAAAATTGATACATAGGCATACCCCTGATTAACATTAAGTGCTGCTGTCAGGCTGACATAGCTGGATAAACCAGTATTGAATAATCTATTAAATATGTCACACTTGAACAAAGAGCGTAAATCATATTATATTATTTCAACTGTAATTAGGTAGGAGATAAAATCACAAATAGGTGAGTTTAGTGAATATTTCTTAGTGTGTACACAGCCTCACTGGAAGTTCATTCTATGGTGAGCCATGGGGAGAAAGCAGTTGACTGTCTTCCAAGTGTCGACTGTTCTCCAGGAAGTGTGAGGTTAAGCGGTGACTTATGTAATGTTCACAGAGTGGGTTTCATTTATAAATTCAATGAGATTAGCTGCAATCTTCCTGAAGTTAATGGTGATGGAAATGCACCATTCTGCGTTTAGCTGGAAATAGCTAGCTCTCTAACTTGGAGACCTAATTGTTCCTCAGATTATGTTATGTTTACATTTATATCTCCTTCCCTCCTTTCCTGGGAGCTGGCTGCTGCCTTTATTGTTTGGGAATTAATGATGCAGACCACAGCTTGTGGGTGAACAAGGCAATGTATTGTCAGTCTTGGTGTTCCTGTTTCCTAACTCACAGAGTAAACTTGATTATTGAGAATAAATGAGGGACATAAACCAAGGCAAAAAGATAAAGAAACTGTGTTAGGAGGGTCCAATGAACTGAACTATAGCTAGGAAATGGAGGTAATTCTAGTCCTTATCTCACAAGGTTGTCGTGAAGGTTGAAATACATGTTAAACTTTCAGAACAGTGCCTGTCATGTCACAGGTTTTCAGTACATATCAGTTGTTTTCATTGTTGTAAGAAAACTAATTGGTGTTTGTGGTGAATGGTCAGGGTGGTATGAAAGTGAAATTCAAGAGCATAAACAGGGATCTGATTGGCATGGTTGTCTCCTTCCAGATATTGATATAGTGAAACACACAGTTAAGGATAAGGAAGTGTTAGTTCTCACCTGGGGCTAACACATCAGAGCATGTTGTAAACAGTATATACTAGCCGTCTTTTACTGAGAGGCTGTGGTTCTAGTTTTTTGTAGTATTTGTTTGTTTGTTTATTGGTGGTGGTAGTTTTTAAAATATTAGTTTGATTCGTTTTAGGTGATTCTGTTAATATAGCAAAGCATCTTTTTACATTATAAATGAGGACTTTAGAACTTTGTGTGGGTATTATAACCGTTCAGCAGACATTTAGCAAATGCCTGTTACGTACTCAGTACGAGGCATGTATGTGTGAATATTTTTGTATGAAGGGTTTATTAGAATTTGATATACCTGTAATATTAATATTACTGTCAGCCCTGAGTTCACAGGGATTTCCAGAAAGGCAGGTAAAAGAGCTGCAGTGGGAGCATTCCTGGCTGCCTGAAGTATGTTTTGAGGTGCCAGCCTCTTGGCCCCAGCTTGAGCCAACTGGACTATTGGTCATGAGCTACATGGTGTGCATAGTTAAGGATAAGCTACGTGGAGTTAGAGGCAGTTATCCTGCTTCTCCTAAGTTACAGTTTTGCAGAATACTTCATATAAGACCTTTGTGAATTTCGGAAATAGTGTGCTTTATAAACCAAGGATTTCAGAGACCTACTAGAGAACAACAGAAGGCTGGTATTTCTACCTCCAGGCCCAATTGCTTGTCTCTCATTACTTTGCATAACTGTCTTCCACTTCATTTATTTATTTATTTATTTATTTATTTATTTATTTATTTATTTATTTATTTATTTATTATTTATTTATTTATTTATTTATTTATTTATTTATTTATTTATTTTGCCCTTCATTTGCACTTAGAAGGAGTTAATGATGCTGTTTAAAGTTAGGGGAACAGATCTGTTTTTTAAAAAAGTGATGTCTCATAAGGCAGCTACAGGTTGCTACTTTAAGGTGCTAACACCAGTTGGTCTTACAGTAGATCACAAAAGGAAATATGGCTTTACCTGCTGACTCCTCAGTCCAAGGAGCTGCGTGTTCATAATGTTGAAGAACTGTTGGGGAGGGTTCAGAATTTGAGGCAGGAAGAACTGTGGATGACTAGCCCTGCAATTTCCTTGGCCACTGTGCACTCACAGCTTTTGCACATTACTGTGTAAACTCCCCCCACTCACCACCTAAAACCTACTAAAGCACTGGAGATGTTTCTACATGAACCTACAGGTTTTTTTTTTTGTATAATTTGCCTTTTTGTTCTATGACTCACTTTAAAAAGAACAATTTCCCCTATAGCAATAGCAGTTACCTAAAAAGGAGAGTGGTGAGAATGTGAATTTGAGATTCCAAAGGGAAATTACTTGGCTTTGAGATACTTAGTCAAGAACATGATTTGAGTGCAGATAGGTCCCAGGCACTGTGTTCATCACTGGGGTGCAGAAGTAAATAAGCACTGTTTCTGCTCTCAAGGAGTCCAGTCTAGTGTGGACAATCTGTGTGCAAGTAGATGGTTTCATTGCAGTGTGGAAACTATAGCAGTATAAGGGACACAAGATATGATGATCTGTGTGGCAGGGGTCAGGGTGTCCAGGAAGACTCCTTGGTCAAGGTAGGTTTAGAGGACAGCAGGGAGTTTGCCAATAGACAAGAAAACAGATTACTAGGGCAGAAGAACAGTGGTGTCTTGCGAAGAGGAAGAGCTTGGAATCAAATCCAGAGATTGGGGTTTTTGTTTCAGTTCCGCCTCTTACATGCCTGTCAATGACCTGATTTTTTTTTACTGAAAAGGGAGAGAGAAGCAGGGATCCCCTTCTCTGTACCCCTTTTGTTTAGCATAGGAAGCTGGACTGCATCTTTATATAATTGTAATCCTGTCCAACCTCTGAATAACTGAAGCTTACAGAGCCTAAAGTGTACACAACTAGTTAATGACAGGTTCAACTCAGACATTCGTATTTGTCCAGTGCCATTTCTCTTGCCCCACAACTGAATTGTTACTCTGTGGTTTTTCTGCTGTTGGATTCATTTCTTTTTATAATTTGTTCCATAAATGTTTACTGAGTTGGTTATAAACAACTGTGCAGTCTTACCAGAGGTATAATGTCCTTCCTGTCAGGGAACTTAAAGTCTTAAAGTGGAAATTAACTTTGAAAATATAGGCTGGTATCAGATTATGAAGAGCCAGACTAAGAAATTAGGACTTAAAGATTTATACCTCTCAATGCAGAGAGGATTCCAATGAGTTTCTGAATTTATAGCCTAAGGCAAATTCTTTTAGATTCCTGTGTACTTATTACTATAGGATAATGCCTTAGTGTGTTTGAATGAGTTTTAAAAATGAATGCAATGCATTGTATTAAAAAGCATAGTATATAAGCATGTGGGTTCCAAGGGCCAAACAGCCTAGTTTTGGATCCCAGCTCCACTATTTAAGAGCTATGTGACCTTGAGCGATTTACTTAAACTCATGGTCTCTTTCCTAATATGGAAAATGTTGATGAAAATCATACCCACATTAAAGTAATTATAAGGATTAAATGAGCTAATGCAAATAAAGTGTTTAGTAAGGTGCCTCGTATGTAGTATTAGTTATAATTGGGGAATTGCCTGATTGAGCCCCCAGTTCATCTGGTTTTTCTGCTAATGCCTCAGAACAGTGTGACTGTTCCTGAACTTGCTGGTGCATCAAAATCATTGAGAGGGCATTTAAAAAATACAGAACCCTAACATTTCCAATTCTACCAAGATAGTGTAGCCCCATTCCTCCTAGGTCCTTCCTCTTACACTAAAAACCTTGGATATATTAATAAAACGACAAAGGAGCAAACTAACTCTCTGAAAGGTAGAAAGAAGGCAGGCTGGTTGCCTGCCTGTGACTTGGGGACTTGCAGAGCAACGTGGTGGTAAATCCCCTGGGTTTTCTTGTTGATTCCCACATATAGGCATACCTTGAAGATATTGTGGAGATACTCCAGACTACCACAATAAAGTGAATATTGCAAAAAAGTAAGTTACATGAATTTTTTGGTTTCCCAGTGCATATAAAAGTTATGTTTGTACTAGACTGTAGTCTGTTAAGTGCGCAATAGCATTATGTCCAGAAAAACAATGTACATACCTTAATATAAAAATACTTTAATGCTAAAATATGTTAATGATCATCTGAGCCTTGAGGGAGTTATAATCTTTTTGCTGGCAAAGGCTCTTTGCTTGATGTTAATGGCCGCTGACTGATTAGAGTGGTGGCTGATGAAGGTTGGGGTGGCTGTGGCCATTTCTTATAGGAAGACAACAATGAAGTATACCACATGAATTGGCTCTTTTCTTTTGCAAAAAATTTCCTTCTGATGTTGTTTGATAACATTTTAACCATAGTAGAACTTTTTTCACAGTTGGAGTCAGTTCTCTCAGAAACTCTGCTGCTGCTTTAGCAAATAAGTTTATGGACTATTCTAAATTATTTGTTGTCATTTCAACACTGTTCACAGCATCTTCAGGAGTAGAT
This sequence comes from Lepilemur ruficaudatus, assembly GCA_963574885.1. Taxonomy (NCBI): domain Eukaryota; kingdom Metazoa; phylum Chordata; class Mammalia; order Primates; family Lepilemuridae; genus Lepilemur; species Lepilemur ruficaudatus. The sequence continues at coordinate 38,164 of CAUYRT010086456.1, read as the reverse complement.
AGCATCTCAAAAGACCGCTTTTTTTGCTCATACATAAGAAGCAACTCCTTATTCATTCAAATTTCATCATGAGATTGTAGCAATTCAGTCCCATCTTTAGGCTAGATTTGTAATTCTAGTTCTCTTGCTGTTTCTACCACATCTGCAGTTACTTTCTCTACTGAGTCTTAAACTCCTAAAAGTCATCCATGACAGTTATAATCAGCTTCTTCCAAATTCCTGTTAATGTTGATATTTTGGCCTCCTCTTATGACTCACAAATGTTCTTAATGGCATCTCGAATTGTGAATCCTTTCCAGAAGGTTTTCAATTTACTTTGTTCAGATTAATGAGCAGATTAACTATGTATGGCAGCTGTAGCCTTATGAAATATATTTCTTAACACATTGACTGCCACCCTAGGAAAAAATTCCTTTTTACTTGGGGCCATGGTGTTTTATTATGAGAATAGAATAAAAACTTCAAAACCAAAAATCATCTTTTCTAATTTAATGAAAATTTTGTTATTTTTTGTTTTCTGTGCATGAGTTACATGCAACTTGAAAAGTAGTTCTCATGGCTCTCAAGGTACAGAGATGTGAGAGTTACATATGCTTCACGAAGCCCTGGGCTAAACGCTAATATGAATTAAATACAACTCACATGGCAGTTAATGTGTTAAATAATATTTGAAAGTTGGAATCTCTCAGGTCTGTGTTAACAGGCGTGAAAACATTGATCTCCTCATGTATGTCTACCAGAGCTCTTGGTTGACCAGGTACATTGTCAATAAACAGTGATATTTTGAAAGGAATCTTTTTTCTGAGCAGATCTCAACAGTGGTCTTGAAATATTAAGTAAACCATCCTGTAAACAGATGTGCTGTCATCCAGCTTTGTTGTTCCATTTCTAGAGTACAGGTAGAGTAGATTTAGCATAGTTCTTAAGGGTGCTAGGATTTTCAGAATGGTAAATGAACATTGGCTTTAACTTAAAGTCACTTAGCTGCATTAGCCCTTTATAAGAGAGTCATCATGTCCTTAGAAGTTTTAAAGCCAAGCATGGACTTCTCTCTAGCTGTGAAAGTGCTAGGTGGCATCTTCGCCCAGTAGAAGGCTGTTAAGTCTACATTGATGATCTTAGCTAGATCTTCTGGATAACTTGCCGTAGCTTCTACATCAGCACTTGCTGCTTCATTTTGCGCTTTTTATGTTCCTCATAAACCAATCTCTGTTAGTTTCCAGCTTTTTTCCCCTGCAGTTTTCCTCATCTTTTTCAGCCTTCATAGAATTGAAGAGAGTTAGGCCTTGCTTTGATTTAGGTTTTGTCTTAAGGAAATGTTATGACTGGTTTGATCTTCTATCCAGACCACTAAAACTTTTTCCTTATCAACAATAAGGCTGTATCACTTTCTTATCATTTGTGTGTTCACTGAAGTAGCTCTTTAAATTTCCTTCAGGAACTTGTCCTTTGCATTCACAGCTTGGCTGTTTGGCATAAGAAGCATAGCTCTCAGCCTATCTTGGCTTTTGACATTGCCTTATAAAGCTTAATCATTTCTAGTTTTTGATTTAAAGTGAGAGATGTATGACTATTCCTTTTACTTGAACACTTGGAAGCCACTGTAGGGTTATTAACTGGCCTGATTTCAATATTGTTGTGTCTCAGGGAGTAGGAAAGCCCAAGGAGAGGAAGAGAGGGAACAGCTGGTTGTGGAATAGTCAGAACATGCAAAACATTCATTGATTAAGTTTGCCATCTTCTATGGGTGTGGTTCCTGGTGCCCCAAAACAATTACAATATAACATCAATGATTACCAATCACAGATTGCCATAACAAATATAATAATAATGAAAAAGTTTGAAATATTTTGGGAATTACTAAAATGTGACACAGATATTAAGTGAGCATATAATGTTAGACAAATGGTACCAGTAGAGTTATTCAACGCAAGGTTGTTGCACACCTTCAGTTTGTGAAAAATGCAGTGTCTGTGAAGCACAATAAAATGAGTTATGCTAGTATCTTGCACGAGGTTCTGCAGAAACCTTTAACCCAGAAATGTCAACAGATAAAGGCAAAAAAAAGCTTTAAGAAAAACCTGTTTCACATAGCCAAAGTCCTGGAAAAAGGATGGGCTAACATCAGAAAACCTTTTTGGCAATACTCTTCCTATTGCAGCCAAACGCCTAGGGAAAAATCATACCCCATAACCCAACACCCCCACGGTTGCAGCTGGGCTAAGCAGAAAGTTGATCTTTCAGCCTGCTCTTTGGAAGCAGGCAGTGCTTCAATTCCTCTGCCAGGTGATGTCAACAGAACTGAGCAGGATGCTGATCTTTCATTCCCTCTGCTGGGCAGAATCAGGTGGTGCTCTGGGGCAGTGCCAGGGAACATCAGTGCGGTCCAACCCTACACTGAGCGTCCATCTCCACCCTGCAGTAACAAAGTAGTATGAGTCAGCCCTCCTCCCTGGTGGCAGTGGGGCTAAGGGGAATCTGATCTATCACCCTAAATTGGAGGAAATGAGGCAGTAGTATCAGTCAGTGCCCTATTTTCAGTGGGAAGGTGTCAGTAGGGCCAAGCAGGAGGCTGAACTCCCACCCCTCTATCTGCAGTGGATGGTGTGACTCAGTGTTCTACTTTTCCATTGTAATATCGGTGGGATCCAGAAAAAACAGAATCTACACTGTTCTCCACCTCCACCCCCACCCCACTACATTTTAACAAGGATGCTGCCTGCTGAATAAATAAAGATGTCCAGGATATGATCAAAAGTCACAAGAACCAGGAAAATCACAACATGAATGAGACTAGCCAATAGCAGATACCAGCACTGAGATGAATCAAATGTTGGAATTCTGACAAGAATTTTGAAATAGCTGTTATTTAAAAAAAAAAAAAAAAAGCTCAACAAGTATTTATTTATTTATTTTAAGCAACTTAAAAATAGGAAATCTCAGCAATAATCCATGGGCCTATCAAGAGGGAACTTTTTGAGGTGATGGAAATATTATATATCTTGATTGTATTATATGTATTTGTCAGACTTACCAAACTATATACTCTAAAGTGGGTGTTTTTTATTGTAAGTAAATTATACCTCAATAAATTTGATTTGCAAAAATGCATGGGGCTTGTCTCCATCCGTGGAGATTTTGGTTCAGTAGGTCTAGGATAGAGTCCAAAAAAAAATTTTTTTTTTTTTTTTAATTAATGCCCCAGGTGATTCTGAAGCAGCTGGTGGCTCTCTGGAACTCCTGATCTTCCCAGGGGAATCTAGGCTAGTTGTGAATTCTTCAGAATATAAATCTGTTAGCAATCTGTGCAAATAGAGACTTGTTCTGGTAAATTATGAATTATCAGTTAAGTACAGAATAAACAGAATAAGAATAAACAGAATATATAAGCAGAATAAACAGAATATATAATTAGAAAGCATTAAGTGTATTATCCCCCCATGGAAATAATTTTTTGTATTTGTTTTTGTTGGGTAATGTGAAGAATATTGTATGGCATTCTTAGAGTTGTAATTTGTGATGATGGGTCACAAAAAAACTGCACTGTGTTGTATTTTTGCTTCTTTTCCCACTTAGTTACACCCATCTCTCTATTCCTTGTTAGGACACTATCTTTTTGGTGGCTGATGGCAGGGTGGATTCCACGTTTGCTTTTAGGAGCTGCTGCCACCTTTGCAGTCATGGTTTTCATCAGTGCCTCCCTGAGGGTGGTGCTTTCTGTCAACATCCTTCTCTTAAGAGAGGCTAGGAAATGATCCCTGATCAGAGCTTTTAGGCCTCTCCTATTGACATCACTTTAACCTGATGGCTATCATGTTTCTTTCTAAGGTACATTTTCTAGTCCTGCCAAGTAAGCCCATGGATTCTCTCTCACTGATGGGCTGTTTCCAACCTAAGCCCTGGGTTGAGTTAGGCCACCTTACTTTCTTACTCTTCCTTTGACTCAGGCTGGTCTGATTGGTCCATCCAGGTGAGTGGAACAAAGTGTCTGAGGCTAAATATAGGGATGGGGGAGTTGTTCTTGGGGATGCTTTTATCCCATGACACAGCTTTCAAGGCAAACTGATCATTTTCCAGGAGCAGAACTGATCAGAGCTAGATCAAAGAGTTTCCCACCTGGGCCAGATGAGTTGCCAACAAATCATGAGTGAATGAATGTTAGGATGTCATTCCTGATACTCTCTGTGTTTTGACATTGCACCCTCTGAAATACTCCTGATCTGGTTTCTCTGTGTTTAAATAACAGATCCCTGAGATTGGACCTCCTGCTCTGAGTTCACCATGAGATTCTCTTGGTCTAGCCCAGAGCTAGATCTGGTCCGTGGATTACTCTTGTGATCTCCAGCCCTTGTCAGTACTCAGTGCTTATTTAGATGGTCTTTGTTTCTATTGTGTGTTTTTGTATGTGTCATGGTTACCATCATCAGATGACTAATGTCAGAGGAGGTCAGACACAGTTATAGTTTCTAATCGTGTTGACCTTTTGGTAAGGGACTGTTTGTGGGGGAAAAATACACATTAGGAATCTTCACTCTGCTTTAGGGAGTGATAACACTTGAAAAATTTACACATGATATCTGTCTCCAAATCCTTATGTGGATTGTGGTTTCTAAGAGGGATTAGATTTTTTTCTTTCCTAGTATAGAACCAGGATTAGTAGTAGGGAGGAATAGAGGAAAATACTTGGTTCTGTTTCAGGAATAGCATTCTGACAGGGCTTTCCAAAATGTAAATATTTAATATTAAGTTTTATGTCACTGAAGATATTCAAGGAAGATCTGAGTGTGTTATAGAAGGTAGGAGTATTGGGGAACCTCTGAGAGCATTTTCAAATTTTATCTTCTGTTGTTCTTTAAAAAAATATAAGGCATGAATGCAACTGTGGAGCCATAAGTAATACAAATAGAATTGATTTCTTTGTTTCTGCATCCCTGACTAAAGATCCAACCTGTTTACTTGTTCAGTAAACCTTCAAGTTAGTAGCAAAGAGTCTCTATGTTTTCTCAGGTAGCCCTAGAAACTGAGATGGCAAGAAATACCATGGAATGTGGTCTATATTTGTGTCACTTTCTGTCTTTCCTTTTGAGAAGCATAAGCTTGCAGGACCTTTCCCCACTGCTGTCTGTTGTGAAGGACAGTTCTTATGTGTAGTATACATAGCCATTTCCAGTGTCTCAGTTGTTTAACCTGTGGAAGAAAACAGCCAGTTAATTGATCATTAAACCTTTCTGGGATTGAGGCAGACAACTTACTCAGGAGTAGGGCCACCATTTCTACTTATGATGAAGCATCTTTCATCAAGGCAAAAAATAAACTCTGAAAGTAGCTGTTGGAGTAATCATCATAACCTCTTTTCCCCACTGACAGGCTTTACTTGCCCTCTATGGTTAGCATACATTAGCATGTTTGGAGAAATAATAAAGGCACAGTAGTATTTAAAGGGGACTTTAAAGGTACATGTTATGTCTCTTGGACATTTCCAGGTGATTTTGGCACCATGGGTTTCTAGTCCTAAGTGTACCTAAGTACTTAGGTTTTCTGGTTGTGTTAATGGAATGGTTGTATTTATTTCAAACTGTATTACTTACATATCTTTCCAGAAGACATTTCTATAGTTTATAATCCAGAGAAAGTACTTTGGTTGATTGAACATCCTGCTCCCAGGTCCTGGTGGAAGCAGCCAGCATTTCTTGAGCAGTTCATGTGTTTCTGTTTTATGTAGACCATTCTTTGGCAAGCTGGGTTTTAAAATAAAATCCTATAGGCACTACTATTTTACTTTAAGGCCTTTGAGCTTTGACGTCTAAGACATATTTGTATCTTTTACTATGTCTGAGTGCTTTGTAGTTAGTAGATGATCAAGAAGTGTTGAATTTTATTGAATATAAAATTATTTCCAAACAATTTTTGTTTCCTTCTATTAAAAAAGTAGACTTTGGAAAAAATTTCCACTTCAGGGTAATTGTTTCTAAACACCTCCTGGTAATACTCTATGAAATGAAGAGAATCTTTGGATGATACTGGGAGAGCTGGCCTTTGTGGGGTGGGAGGGCATTTGTATTTAATCAGATTTCTGGGGATAGATCACTCATGCCAGTTCATGCTGGCCCAGGGCTGTCTCCTTTCTCTGTGGAGGGTGTGGATTGTCTTCCTGTATGAAGGCTTGCTGGATGATAAGCCAAAAAATATTAATGAAACACCTTAATTGTGCCTTTCTTGTGTAAGACACAATACTGGCTGCAGAGATAGGTAGAAATAAATAGAAAATACAATTCTTGCCTTTGAGGACTTTATTGTCTAACTGGAAAGGTAAGGTGTAAATGCCTTAAAAGTTAATTAACAGTAAAGCAATTCTTACAGAGCTGTAGATTGTCTAATGTAGTGGTTCTCAAACATTAGTGTGCCTCAGAATCACTTGGAGGGCTTGTTAAAATACAGATCGCTGGGCCTCATTCCCATATCTCTTTACTCATTTGGTCTGGTTTCTGAGAATTTGCAGTTTTAAGTTCCCAGATGCTGCTGATGCTGCTGGTCCAGAGACCACACTTGAAGCACTGGTCTGATGCTATATGTTAGAGTCACCCGGGGAGTTTAAAAAATCCCATGCCAAGATCTCACTATAGACCAATTAAATCAAGACCTAAGTTTTTTTTAAAGATCCCAGATGGTTGTATTGTGCAGTCAGGTTTGAGGCTTACTGGTCTAACACACATCTGGGACACAGAACTTTAGATTCAGAGACAGATGATTTTGCCATGGGCCGTAAGGTAGACAAGACCAGAGGAGTTATTCAGTCTGATTTTAAAGAATGATAAATGAAGAAAAAGGGATGATTTGTGTTCTTGTAAAGGTAATGCTGTAATGCTCTGAACAAGTCAGCCTGTTTGTAGCTGTTTTCTTAGGACAGACTGATGAGTTTGTGAGCTCTTAGGAAGTCAGCATGGTTTCCCACTCAGTTTGGGGCCAGTGAGTGGGACTGAGGTGCATGTCACCGCCGTCGATAATAAATATTCACTCATCACCTTCTCTTTTTCCCGATTTAGATGGGCTTATATTTACCCTAACAAGCTTATATTTGTGTGTGTTTGAGTGGAGTATGGCTGTGGACTGTGGAATTGTGGTAGGCTGAACTTCGAAAAATGACTCTGCCATTTTTGCATTTCATCATTTTAAACCTCTGTTTATTCATATATAAAATAAAGTACTACACATAGTTGTTAGTATTCAAGGTATGTGAATTTTAGTACAATTTTAGGAATGCTATTCTATTTATCTTGGGATGTCCATGTAAGAAGAAAATCATAGCCTCAGGCACTTATGAAGAGCTGGCCCCACAGATCATTCATTAAAGAAATTGCTTGCTAACCTCCCATAAGCAAGGACATGCAAATTGTACCTATGTCTAGCACCTAAAACTAATGCCTGTGAGATTCCACAGTAATAATGAATTACAAGTTTTTCTTATTGGTAACAGAACTTGAGATTAGACAGAATCAGACATTCTTCCATCTACCCAGGGACATCTATATAATCACTCTCTTATTTTATGTAAAATGTAGATTTCTTGGGCCTCACAAGAATGTAGACACTACCTCATCAGCAACACCACACCTTCCACCTCTACCCCTTCATTTTTCTTTCTCTCTGTATTCCTTTAAAATTCCAAGGGTTCCAACCTTCTCTTGGGGGGAGAGTGGGGAACCAGCTACAGCTTGCCTGAGATCGTATTTTTCCCCAGGTGCATCCTCAAAATCTTGGTTTAATGTACTTCCATTGGTTGAGATTTTTGCCTCAGTAATTCATTTGGGTTGACACTCAGAATCTAGCAGTGGACCTGACACATAGTATCTGCTCAATAAAACCATACTTATTGAATAAATTAGTAAGGTTGTCTTTTCACATGGAGTGCCCGTGCATTAGAAAGGATGGAGAGATGTTGCTCCCTGAGCTTTACTAAAAATGTTGCCACCATATGTTAATATTTCCCAGCTTAGGGAGGAAATCTGTAATATTCAAAATAAAGTTAGTGTAAATTCCTCAAATATAGATGAAACTATATTTTCTCAATATGTACTAGTCATAGCTACCTATGATTTAATGAGGTCTTTCCAATTGATATTTAGCCATATCAAATTTTAGGTGCTATTGTTAAATTTTATTTTTAATTTTATCAAGTTTAATTGATTATAAAATAATTTGCACTCTAAGAAAAAACCTGTGTTTAATTTCTCGGAGCTACTAGAGCTTTTGTTATAATGAATTTCATAGGACTCCGAAGTTATAAAATAAATATTGGAGATTTGATGCTTGTTAAAATTTTTACCTTTTCTGTTAAAGCCCATTGGAGTGATGTACAGTGGAACAGCTGTTCTGTCTTGGTGATAGGACCATTCTCCATCCACACTTCCTGGGAAGCATGATGCAGCTCTGGTCTAACAGCACTGTCTGGATTTTTGGCCCAGGGCAGAGAGGAGGAGGGTGGTTAAATCAACCTGGTCAGACCATGTGATGCTGATTTCACAGGTAGGGCTGGTCACTGTGTGCCTGGCTATTATTATTTATAGAGCTATAAGTGGATGTAGTTACATATAGAAACCTGAAAGGATGGTCTGCATCAGAGTGGTAAAAGTACAACAGTAGAATCTAGGGGCAAGTGGTTGTTAGTGAGTGTCATTGCCTGACTTAAATGAGACTAGTTAGTGGCTGTCATGATTTCCACTCTCACTTCATTGCTGTTCCTAAGTCCTTTTGAAAGCAAACAATATAGCGCAAAACAACCAGTGATAGATTCTCCCTTATTTTTAATTGAGGCTGATAGGATTTTAATCAGGTCGACTTGGATACTGATTTCAACCACAATTTGAAGAGCTATCCACAGAGCTATAAATTAATCAAAATTAGATTTATATTTCAAAAGGACTTGCTCTTTTTAACCTATTCTCTCTCCTAGTCCTCCATCTTACTGATGAGGATACTGTTATCTAGCATGGTTATATCCATATCCAGCCCAATTTTACAGCAGTGGAGCTGAAACCGGAATCTGGATCTTCATTTTCCCAGTTTAGTTTTTTCTATTTCTACCATAGTAGTCCTATAATTAAAATGTAGTTTTTTGTCTATAAATTTGAGACTTTGTTTTCATGGCCCAGATGAAGATTATCCTTTGTTATATTTTCTCAGAATTACTTAGTGAATTGAGAAATAGTTCTGTTGTTTTTATTTCTTAAAATGAAAATAGTTATTAAAACAGTTTCCTTCCGTTGATAATGCATTTGCCAACTACCAGCAGTTTTAGGAACACTGAGAGAGAAGGAGGCTGTTTAGGTACTAGGGCCAGTAAGGAGCACCAAGCTGCAGTTAGCTGCTGTGTGTGGCCTGGAGGTGCCTCAGATTAACACCTAGAGGCAGTGGGTACTCTGAATCACAACTTGGCCTTGGCATCAGCCCGGGAGACCAGCTCTCCTAAGGATAATGCTCTTCTTCTACTCCACCCTCAGCAGCCTCTTGGCAGAGGACTAGAATAATTGTTTGTTTAAAGTTTTACTAGTTAATTATATTGCACCAAATTGATAGGCATCTCTATTAGAGTATTTCCAGTCTCTTGAAGGCTCTTCACAACATTACTTGTAATCTAAACTCAGTGTAGACTCAGTGGCTGGTTTTTGTTTGTTTGTTTTTCTCTCCTTCCCTTCCTACTTGTTTCAAAGGCCACACACCAAGCTCAGGAGAGGGAGCTGCCTGTGGGATGGGAATTGGCTGCCTTACTCTGGCCAGCCATATGTGACTGCTGGAACAAGTGTCTTTGGGTCATTCATTTTCAGGTCACCAGGCAGGGAGTGAAGGCCTGAACATGGCATCTCTAGAAAGACTTAATCCCCCATCTAAGTAGAAGTTAGCAGATTACCTCAGTGTTTCCAAACCTTCAGAATAACACGGGGGAACTTATTACAAATACAGGCTCCTGGATGCCACCTCTGTGGATTCAGCTTCATGTTATGGACCAGGTTTTAGGGTGTCATCCAGTCATGATGCTTTTTGCAAGGTTCTTACCGGTGGAAGATGGATTTCAGGCCACAAGGAATTTATTTGTAGCTATAGTCAATTCACAATTATTTGCCTTTTAAATGTTTTCAATCCCAGAGACCTTTCCCCTGGTGGGTTCCTGGATTATATTATCAGGCTCCCTGGTTGGTATGCACCTGGGGACTGGAGGATAATTTTCTTTTTGATTTTAAGAAAAGCTAATTAAGGAGGGAAATCTGCCACTTAAAAAAAAAAATCAGACCTTATGTTACAAAGTGTAACTTTTAGAGAGCGTCCTCTATTGGGAAGAAACAATGTGTTGCCTTGTGTTTAGGCAGTTAATTAGGGTCAGCTGTCGTTTAGATTTTATTCTTGTGCTTTAGAAGAGTAATTCCGTTTTTGGAAAGGCTTTGTTGAGTCCCTAGGAATTATTTAAATGGACTTTAAATATGTTTCGCTCAGTAGTAAGATGCCAGTTGTTTGGATTTGTTGTGTATCAGCATTGATTTAGAGTTGTCTCCCTTGCTCTGGGCTGTACCTCTTACCCATATCAAAATCCATGGTCCTCATGCTATGGTGCTCCCTGGGCATGCTCAGCCTTGCCACGCATGCACAGTAATCCCTTTAACCCTTTTGAGAGGTGCTGCTCATCTTTTTTTTTTGTTTCACTTATCCTACTTGACATTGCCAAACCTGCTGTGACTTGAAGCACCACTGCTACAGTGGCTCGTTCCTTTGCCTGATTGAGAATCTGTTGGAGATACATGTCATCCTTTGGAGAGTAGAACATTTACTTTACAGGGAGAAATGATTTTACACTGGGACTGTTAGAAGTCATAACAAGAAGGAACAGGTCTAGGTTGATTTTAGGAGGCTTTTCTACTCTGCTCCTTGTAACCATGTGGTTTGTACTGAGCTGGACACTGGCCATTTAAGTTGATGCTTATTCTCCAGTTATAGAGTGGTTCTCAGCTGGCACATTTCCCATTGGGATTCAGTTTCCTTGGCTGCTGCTGTTTGTTGTGCTCACACTGATTTTTGCAGCATATTTCCAGGCTCTTGAGTCTTTTCCAAGTAGAAGAGATAGTAGAATGCCTTGCCCTCCCCTTCTCTTCTCCTTTTGGGTATTCCATGGCTATTAGGGAAGGCCTTCCTCTGAAATAAAATGAGGGCAAAGGAAAGTAGCATGCCTGTGGCATAAAAATGCTGTTAGCAAGCTTGAGGCGTATCAGAGAGATTGGTCCTAAGAGTAACATTTACTGCTTTTCTGCTTTTGAACTTTTTTTGTGTGTCTTCCTTTGCCTGTTTCTGAGGTCTGGGATTTATCCAAAATTTAAGAACAGACTGTTTTTGATCATTTGAATAGGTATCATCGTTCAGCAGGGAATACATGTACAGACTGAGATGTCTCTTAAAGCCAATTTGTAGTATAAGTCATTTGAAATGATTTCTTGAGTCAGTAATGTATTTCTACTTCAAATTCTCTGCCTGGATTTACGCATTTATCTCCTGTTTTAGCAGGTGATTTGCTTTTATTATGCTGCTATGACAGTCCCCCTCCCCTAACCTTTAACTGCTACCTCCACACACTTGAGCATATTTTCCAGTGTCAGTAGGCATTAAACTACCCAAAATGACACCAAGCATTAGCCACAGAAACTTGGAAACAGGGAGAGCCTGGATTCCCGAAAGATTTCCCAGCCTGCTTGGTCAAGCTATTGCAGAAAAGATAATGCAACCCTTTAACATTAGTTTTGGAGAGAGTTAGATAGAATGGGTGAAGTCCCAATGGGAAGTCAGTACCCAACTGCCAATTGGAAAAATCTAAAATCCTGGCATGATCTTTCTTCTTACAACTTGGAATACCCAGCTAGAGCAAATTCTAGCTATTTCTTTGAAGAAGAGAAGGGGTAGAGGAAGCTGTCTTCAGTTATGCTGGAATACGTCAATTCAGAGGCATCTGCTTTGTTTTGCCTTTGCCATTGCCTTTTCTTTCTTGGTGTTTTCTGCTGTTTTTCCTCTGGAGTTTGAGGGGCTTCTGACCTTGGCTGAAGGGCTTCCAACCTTGGATAGGTTGTAAAGGAGTGACATCAGGGAGATGTGTTTTGATTTCACATATTTGTTGTTTCTTTAAGAGGAAATGAGCAGCTGGTAGACTGTGAACAGTGCCAAGGGGAGCTGGGGAATTGTTTACTTGTAAATGTAAAGAAAGGGAGGAACAAATACAGGGGAGCCTCTGTGTGTGATGTACAGCTGATGCTTTCAGAGAATAGGGGTTTGTCTTTCTGTGATTTTCTCATAATGATGGAGGAGGAAGATGGAGGAGGTGCATGACTTGGGGTTGAGCTCCAGTGCAGAAACAACATTCCACTCATTTAATTTACTAATTTATTAATTAATTTCAGAAATATCTCTTGTGTTCCTACCGTGTACCAGGCATTCTTCTAGGTACTGGGGATACAGTGGTAAATAAACAGAAGAGATCCTTGCCCTCATGATGCTTAAAATCTGTTGATGGGATAGTGTTTGGGACAAATTTATAATGGTGGTGGTGGTGATAAATACTATGAAAGAAAAAAAAAATAGAAAAGAATGGTATAGGGAGCTATTTTAGTATGTGTGGTCATGAAAGGTCTCCTTATAAATGACCATTCAAGTAAATGTGGAGTTTTTTAATTATTATGGAATAATAGCATGCAAAAAGACTTATAAATTTTTTTTCTTTAAAATTTTGAGGGTTTTCCAAGTAGGTAGTTTTGCTTTTTGTGTCTGGATAGTCAGCGTAAGTTAGTTGAATAGAGTTCATCATCATGATTGCCTTCAGCATAGATTGGGTTAAGACAGTCTTTATGTTTTAAGGGCCTACTTTTAATAAAATTCTATAAAACTGCTCTGTGTGATTGAGAGGCTCCCTCTCCATCTAGATGTTTTGCAGTTTTTGTTGTTGTTTTGTTCTAGACAGTAATCAGAAGCTTTTGGGAATTAAAGTCCCCTCCACAAAACTGGAGTGAGTGATAAAACAGTAGACACAGAATCCCTTCTGCACAGTACAGTGCCAGTGACCATACACAAAACTCAGGGACTGTTTGACAGCATAACCCGGTGCAGCATCTTTTCACTGTAAGAAGGATGGAATGGTATGGTGTGGCTCTCTGTATTGCCCTGATAAACAGTAGTTATATTTGCTGTCAGTTTCTGTGAAAGGACAGTATTATATGAAAAGAGAGCCCTCATTTGTTATGAGCCTACTGTGTGCTGGGCTGTTTGCTATTGGATAAAATGCGAATTACATCTATTCCACAAGACACCTTATCAGAGTGGTTTTTAAAACTGTATTAACCCATTAATGGGTGACAACCAGCATTTTAAAAAGTAGAATCAAATAAATGATATCAAAGTATACCACACTTAGAGTATGTATAATTTCAAAAAATTTTGTTCTAGGAGTGTGTGTATGCATGCACACACACATTAGATCCTGAAAATAATATATTTCTATTATGTGTTGTGCTCCAAAAAGTTTGAAAAACATAAGTTTATCAGATGAGATTTGGTATAATTTTACAGATGAGGAAACTGATACTCTGAAGCCTATGATCAGAGCTAAAATTTGAACTCGGCTCTTTCTGGCTTTCAGCGTTTGATCCAGTTAAGTTTCTCACAGGGCTTAACCTCACTAATAATTTTCCACAGAGACACTAATTTGCCCCTGAACGTTGTTCTAAAATCAGAGGTAGGAACATGCACCCAGATTACCAGGCCCAAGTTTGACTCCTTTCTCAAAACATCTCTACACAGTTTATTTCAGGAGAAAGGAAAAGAAAGATAAGTCTAGTTGTCTTTATTAACAAACAAGGAAAATGTAGAAGCTCTTTTCCCATCACAGAAAGACAGCCTAGTTTTATTAAAGAGGAGAAATTCTTACTGAAAGTAGTATCAGGATCTCTCTCAAAAGCACTCAAGAAAATCTTAGGTTAGTGAGACTGGTGTTTGTACGGTGAGAGGGTAGACATAGCAAGAACAATCTGCCAACTTGTGTGAAACGTTTTGGCTTTACTAGTCGGCATCTTTTTGAATAGACTTTACTAACTTTGATTACAGTAACTACTGTTACAACATTTTGATGCTGGTTTTGCTTCCCAAGCTTCCTGGGAAAGAGGTGGAACTTTCACTTCTGTTTTAAGCAGCTATTTTGGCCTTAAAGGACAGACTTTTCAGAGAGTCATCTTTGGCATTCCTTCCCTCTTGCCTGAGATCTCCCTTGAATGAATTCCTGATTGGTTCAGTTAGACCTTTTTTTTTTTTTTTTTTTTTTTAACACAAAAGAAATTGCTCTTGGTGAAGATGCCAGAAAAATATAGCAAAAACCTGCTCCTTGCTCCCTTATCTTGCTCTCTGTACTACTTTGTTACCTCACCCTACCCCAAACCCCCAATAAAAAGTGACCTTTTGGCCGAGGGCCCTATCTGATTGTGTTGTGTGGCAGAGTTGTCTCTGGCTGACTCCCAGGATTGTTAATGACTTCCTTCTCTGTCCCTAAATAATTGCTTGGAAAGACAGCTGTGGAGAGACATTGCCCCCAGCTTGCAGGCTCATTAATTCCAGTCCTATGAAAGAGGGTACAAAAGAAGAAGGTAGAAGTTACTTTGCCAAGAGTAGCAGGGATGGGGGAAACAAAAATAGAGGTTTCCCGGGTAGGACAGCAGCATTGTGTCAGAGATTAGACTTGGAGTTTGTGAAGTCTGGGCAGGCTTCACTCTAAAGAAACTTTACACATAAGAACACCCCTAATACAGGGAAACAAACTAAAATGATTATTCACTTTTCAAAAGTCCTTACAGTAGGGTTCTTCTGGTATTGTTTGAATACAGTTTTTTACCAATAGGACACTTGGTCTTTGTGCAACTTTTCAAGAACGGACGGAAGCATCCAGGTAAGTGGAAAGTTCAAGAAACTAAGAAGATTCTCTGTAAGTTGGCCTTTATACTTGACTATTATTTGTAACTTCCATTTCTGTCTATTCCCACAGTAACTTTGAAGCAAGTTTCAAAAAAGGTACTTCTATACCGTGCCTCTTAAAAAAAAAAAAAAAAAGGAATAATCAACACTTGCATAGACAGAAGAATCAAATACCCTTGGTTAGCTGTCCAGTTCAGCTTTAATACTTTTGGCACTCAGAGTTATAAGGGGAAACAGGTTTGGGCACTTGATTTTCATTTTCCAAGAACAAGGAAACATCAGGTTTCTAAGACTCTTTCCTAAAACCCACTTCTAAAAGGAATTTGTGCAAGTCTTTAGGCAAGGAGTGTTAAACAAATTAATATTTAATGCCATCGACAAAGGATTTTAAGATGTAGAACTCTGTATGGATGACTTTTTGGTGTTTACTCCATAAACATCAAGGATGCAGCATTAAGAACACTTAGAGTACAGCTAAGCATTTCAGGTTTGCCTGTGTGGGTAATTTCCATTAAAGCTGTGGTTCTCAATCTTTGATGCAAATTAGAATTACTTGAGGGCACTTAAAAAAAAAAATCTATGCCTAGGCTCTGTCCCAGACCAATTCAGTCAGAATCTCTGATGAGCCCTAGGCATCAATATTTTGTAAAACTGATTCCAAAGGTTAACCAAGTTTGAACCAGTGCATTAGATGATCTTTAAATGTTAATTATCTTAGCAGGATTTCTTAAAGGGGTAGTTGAGTCCTAGATTGCTGATATTCCATATTGTTAATTTAAAGTAGTCCTTGCACGTTTCTGTTAACATCCCCTTAGGAATATTGAGACTTGTATTTTTGCTTAGACCCAGGGTCACCACACCTATCTTGGCCTATAGGATAGTGTTGTCAGAACTAAGTATTTGTCAAGCAGCAGCTTAGGATCAGCCTTAGCAGACCTCATTGTGGCTGTTGGAGAATATAGGACATTAGGTGAAGTACAGGATGGATATTACCACAGCCCTCCTAGATCACGTTTTTTTTTTTTTTTTTTTTTGAGACAGAGTCTCACTCTGTTGTCCAGGCTAGAGTGAGTGCTGTGGCGTCAGCCTAGCTCACAGCAACCTCAAACTCCTGGGCTCAAGTGATCCTTCTGCCTCAGCCTCCCGAGTAGCTGGGACTACAGGCATGCGCCACCATGCCTGGCTAATTTTTTTTTTCTATATATTTTTAGTTGGCCAATTAATTTCTTTCTATTTATAGTAGAGACAGGGTCTGGCTCTTGCTCAGGCTGGTCTCGAACTCCTGACCTTGAGCTATCCACCCGCCTCGGCCTCCCAGAGTGCTAGGATTACAGGCGTGAGCCACTGCGCCCGGCCTAGATCACGTTTTTAAGGGCACATTAAGATTACTCTTGGGGCTCAGAATTCTTTCTGGCCCTGGATAGGCCATTGTCTTGGGAGAATGCCAGTTTTCTCTCCAATGAGATGAGGAGATGTTTATGCGTTCCGTAGTTCCTTTTTGGACACTAAAAACACCTGCCATTGTTAGATTTGATATCTGAACTCTCTGACACTTGCAAAGTTGATATGATAGACAATGAGTGAGTGTTTAAATGAATTAATTCTTTTATTTTTCCACTTGGAAGAACTGAATGTGTCTCAAGGTGCTGCAACATCAGAGAATCATTATTTTTACGTAATCTAGATTTTATCACAGTCCAAATTGTCCTTCTTTGAATACACATTATGTAGGATAATGGAAAGGGCATATGGGGAAAGGGGCAGTAGGGGAATAGAGAAAGGAAAGGAAGAAGGGAGAGAGAATGAGAATGAGAATTATCATGATCTGAATCATAGTGAAATCATATAGAAGGAACCAAATGGTGATGGTGTTCTGATTAAGAGCTACTTCCTGGTTTTGTGACCTTGATTAAACCATAACCTCTATTTCTCAGTTTTCTCACCTGAAAAATTATAATAATACCTACCTCTTAGGATTGTTTTGAAGATTAGATAAGGTTGTTTATAATAAAGCACTTAGAACAGTGCCTGGCACGTATCAAGTACTATTTAAGTGTTTAGAGCATAGTATCAGCTTTGTTCCACTAAGAATATTCTAAAACTGTAAAGTCCAGTTGATGCTTTATTCTATAAAGGCCATTAATGAAGATGTTTGAACATCCCTGAATTAACCTTTCCTCTGCTTGCTCGGGAAGTTCTTTGCCAGTCTGAATTCTTTCTGCTGTGCTGCTGAGTCTCATGTGGAATCATTTGTGCCTGGAGACCCAAATGGGTTGTGTCCTCACATAACTGAAATTCAGGTGATTATTCCCTCTTACCCTTAATTTTTATCTTCTAACTCTCCAGTCAACTTTTTGGCTCCATTAATCTGAATCCTCCCCAGTTTTCCCTTGCTACTGAGCAGAGATCTGCTTGGATCTGATTATGATGGGAGGATGACCTCATAGTTTCTGATGGCATCTTCTAATTTATATAACTCAGCTCTAAGCATGCTTTTTAAAAATAATAGCCCTAAATTGCTGACATCTTGTCATCTGCTCATACTCCTAAATCTTTTTGTGCTCCCTCAACTGAATGATATCCTCTGGAGCAAGATGTCTTTGTGCAGTCTGCATTTAGTGCATTTGGTGAGTGACCTCCAATAGAGCTGTGTGTTCCCTCTGAGTAACATGGGTAATGATTACAGCGACAATGCTGCTTTTGTGACCAGAGGTTTGGGGTTGTAATTTCATAATGAAATTGAAAAACATGAAATTAAAAACCTGAATATAGCACAGTAATTATATTTAAGTATCACAAATCATCTCCCTGTATTTAGTTAGTGTTTGAGATTTGCCCTCTCTTTGTGGAGTGTGGTCACGTAGTTTCATATGTCTGCAAATTGGAAGGCTTCTAATTTATGGGTAAAATGTGAGAATTGCTTTCTCTTAATGGGAAGGTGACAAGAATGGTATTGAATTTGAAGGAGCTGAGCTGGTTTGCTTCATTGACTAGAGTCAAGAAGGGAGGTTGTAAAACAGCTGCCAAGGTAAAGAAATGTTTGGGTCTTTTCATGGTTTAATTTCCAGATACTTAGACATGACTACAAGTCTTTCCCTTTAGAAATTAACTGACATAGGCTGGCCTGGGAAATTTTCCAGGCCTTCAACAAACAGTTACAGAAGTGTGAATCTTTACCTTACCAGGTATGGTAAGGCAGTGTTTCTGATATAGATGAAAGACTTAACAGGAGTTTGTTTCCCTTGAGTAAGTAGCACATGTATTGTACCTGGCGCATTTCCATTCACTGCCTGAGAACCTCCATGTGACCTGGAGGCTCATTAGTTGGGCTGAGTTCTTGTGGGGTAAGAGAGAGGGGAAGGTGGTGTTGGTGGCAGCTGGCAGGCATTTAGAGAGAATGGGGAGTGGAGAATTAGGCTCAGGACTATTCCTTAATATGAAGTTAGAGTGGAAGGTGGTTTAAGGCTAATGGTATCTCCTTGATTTCTGGGAAACATCAGGTATAAAATGATCATAGAAGAAAGTTGTGAAAGGGATAATTATTATCAGTCATTTACTGATTACTATGAGGCAAGCACTTTTGGTTACTATCTTTAAACTTCACAGTAGACACTGGAATAGAGGTATACTATTTATATGCACATATACTGGCTTCCACACTGAAATAATTTCTGTTGATACAGGCACTGCTGATTGTCCCTTCTTCCCCAAAGGCATTCCCCCCCAGATTCTCTGTGAAGCTACAAGGCTGAGTACTCTTGAGATGTCTTGGGCCACTGTTGATAAGTGTGGTCCACCAGTTACCAGTCTTGGAACCACCTGGGGAGCTTGCTGAAGTGTCCATGTACAGGCTTCATCAACATGGGATATTCTTGTTCAGTAAGTGGGGGTAAAGGGGCTGTGCTGTGGTCTAGGAATCTACATTTTTGACAAGCACCCCAGAAATTATTATATACAATAAATTCTGAGAATCACTGCTTTAGGGCCTTCTCTCCCAGAAGCAGAGCTATTCCAATGGGTGTGGTATGTTGCAATTTGCTCTGTGGAATATGAATTTGTTGTTCAGTCCCTTGCCAAAGCCCCTTGGCTTCAATATATCTTGGGTGACAATGTCTACTTTGATTGATTTTGCTTTCTCTGGATATAAGAAAGACTGGGCTTTTCGCTGGTTCACCCACCCTTACAGTTAGCAGGAAGAGAGAAGGTCCAGGTCCTGTGTTTTCACTCCAGGACTACTAGGAAAGAGGTGACTTCTAGCAGTAAACTTGTAACTATCTAGGACCTGTAATTTTCTGTTGCCAGTGGAAATCCATTGAAAATGTTACCACACTATTCATGTTTTTGGCCTCTCCAAGCAAAGTATATAAAAACATCAATTAAGTTAAATTCGTCAAACATCTATTGAGTGACAGCTTAGGCTAAATTGTTGTGCCAATGGGAATGGCACAGATAAGTCAAACTCGGTTTCTATCCATTCATCCTGTCTTCCATTCTAATGATGTAGATAGTCCTGACACACAGAACTGAGGCAAAATTAGCTGTAATGTGTCGTATGATCATGTTTTTCAACAAATAAAGTCAAAACAAAGTGCTGTGTCAGGGTGGAAATTGTTAATTCAGGTTAGGTAAAGGCTTCTTAGGAGAAATGGCTTTAGGCAAGGTCTAGGGTGGTGGCTCTTGACCTTGGCTGTGCTTTAGAATCACCTAGGGGAATTTTGAAAAACCCCAATATTCACATCAAACCCAGTAACAGATTAGAATTTCTAGAGTTTGGACACAGGCATCAATATTTCTTAAAGCTCCCCATATGATTTTAATGTGCAGCCAAGACTGAGAGCCACTGATAAAAGGATAAGTAGGCTGTCATTGAGATGGAGGATAGGCAGAAAAAGAAAAGTATTCTAAGCTTGAGAGAACAGCGTGAGCAAAGCTCTCGAGGCAGCAAAGTGACAGCTATAGTTGGAGAATGGTGCTCAAAAGGATGTAATTGGTACATAGGGCTCCGGGCATAAATATGGAGGGAAAAATTATGCTGATTAAGTAGGATTGAATTAAAATGTTGTCTCAAGAAATTGGGAGGCATCATGTTTTTGCGCTGCCTTTGGAACCCCCTTTCACCTGATGTTCAGGTGGGGAATAAAGCCCAGAAGACTTCTTGCTTGCCCAAAGTACTGGAAAGTCAGGGCAGATACCAGGGGGCATACTTAGTTCCCTCTGCAAGGCTCTTTGCTTTAGACCTGCTGTCTCAAGCTTGTGCCATGCTTAAGACTTTCTCTTGGCTTTTGTTCTTTGGCATTTTTCTTTTGTCAAAGCAAATTGAAGGTAATTTAGGGTCTGGGTGGCAAGAAGGTATTGATGTTAGGCAGGAGTGTGGCAATATCTCATCTTTTTGCTGGGCTCCTGTGAGGATGATGGGGGAGAATTGCTGGGCATACTAGGGGCAGATGTTTGCAAGTAAAAGTGTGTATGTTTCTGTGTTCTTGCAACTGCATCCATTTTGTGCCTGATTCCACTAAGGACTGATATGTTATCACTCATTGCTATTTCTAGGAAGTTAATTTTCAGGTGCTATAAATATGCCTGGCTCATATACTTCATTTATTTTTTCTCCCTTGAAGTCTCTCCTCTTTATTAGGCACTTTTTAGTTGTCTGGTAGTTGTATTTTTTTATGTTACTATTTTGACAGTAACAATAAAGGTAAAGCCACTTAATTATGCAAGATTCTCTCTGTGCTTTGGGCAGGTGCAACTGTGCAGGGCAGGTAGAGTGGGAGAGTTGGGGTGGATGGGAGAGGATGGGAGAGTGGGGCTTTGATGTATCAAGGTTACCTGTTAATACAGATAGAAGTTGAAGAACCAAGAGAGTACAGGAAAGCACATTTTCCTCCCTTATTAGTGTGGAGACTATACATTCACAAACATGAACCTTAAATTAGTGTCATTTAGGTACCCACCCATTTATACATCTATTCACCCACCTACCCATTCATCCATTCATCTATCCACATACCTGTTCATCCACCCATCCGTCCATCTACCTATCCCTTTAGAGAAGGTAATATGATACAATAGTTAAGAGTATATACTCCAGAGCCAACCTTTCTGAGCTCAAATGGTTGTTCTTCCACTTTTAAAATCTTTCTTTCATCTTTAAATTGGAGATAGTAACAAACTTACAGAATTGTGATGATTAAGGGGTTAATATATGTAAAATGGTTAGAAAATGCCTGGACATGGTTAAGGTCTGAGTTTGCTGCTGCTGTTATCATTATGGTTACTATTATTAATCATTGCAAAGAAAATGTATCAACATACAAATTTGATCCATTGGATTCTAGTTTTGTGATCTTAGAATTTATAGGGAGAGGCTAGACACAATGGCTCATGCCTGTAATCCCAGCACTTCAGAGGCCGAGGTAGGATTGTTTGAGCCCAGGAGTTTGAGACCAACCTGGGCAACATAGCAAGACCTTGTCTCTACAAAAAAATAATAAAAAAAAAGGTGGCATGTACCTGTAGTCACAGCTATTTGGGCTATTTGGGAAGGGAGTCTGAGGTGTGAGGATTGCTTGAACTCCAGGAATTCAAGGCTGCAGCGACCTGTGCTCACGCCACTGCAGTCCAACTTAGGCCGCAGAGTGAGACCCTGTCTCTAAAAAAGAAAGGAAGGAACGGAAAGAGAGAGAGAAAGAGAGAAACAAGAAAGAAAAGAATTTATAGGAAGGAAAAAGGTTTGAAAGAGATGCCAGGCTGGATCATGAAGGGCCTTTATTCTAAGTTTTAGGATGTGTAGACAGTGAGAAGTTCTTCAGGTTTTGGTCTTGATAAGAGATGTGGGTCAGAAAGTACTTTGAATAAGAAAATGAATCAGAGTTGTGGTAACAGAAATGGAGACTAGCAGTTGGATGCAAAAGGTTTGTTCCATAGGTATATTCCTCTTGGCTTGAGAAGGAAACATGAAAAATTAATTAGGAACAGAAAACATTTATGATATTAGTCCTCACCATCTCCATCCTTGATGAGAGGAGAGCTTGTTATGTACGTATCGTTACTGGTTATAGGAGGCAGAGATGCTAGTGCCAGAACAAGGAGCTCAGCTTTTTCTGTTCTCTGCTTTTACATGGCTCATTATAAACAGGACCCAATTAGCTTTTGAAGCGTGCCTGCCTGTCTCTCTCCACCTAATTACTCTGTGGAGCTTGGGTTCGTGCACATAGTTACCTTGATTAAAAAAAGTTTATGGAGCTATAAATTTTCAATCACTGCTTTGAGAGGACCTGTCAGACATTAATTTCAAGGCTTCTGTGGTGGGCCGAAGACAGCCTCTAGATGTTTTTCAGATGTTGGGGAATGACACTTGAAGGTTTCAGTTCAATCCACATCTCATTTTCTTCAACAACCAATAGACAATGTGGTGAAAAGATGTAACCTAACTGAAGATGGATGGAGTAGATTAGAAGATGACATAGGGAAGAGACTATTCAAGGTCCTGCAGTCTTTCCCAGAATTGGGACATTTTTTGTGGTACGGTCTGGAAGAAGGAAAACATTTATATCCAAACCTCACTTAATCGAACAATTGTGGGGATGGTACAGACAGATTTGCAGGGTAGCCAGAAAGAAACGTAGTTCTTTTATTTTTAGATATAGAGTGGTAACTTGAGCAAGGTTAATGGAATCACCTAGCAGAACTTTTTTTTCAATTGACTTTCATGTACAATTAGGAATATCAATTATTAATACTAAATATATTGGATTTTTAAAAACTCTCTTTGATGGTGTGATTATTTCTTTGTAATCTCATTTATGCCCTCATTTGCCCTGTCTTTGAGTTTGAGATAAAACTTGTTTCAGTGTAGCTTGGATCCAGTTTGCCCCAGAAGCTTTGAATTAACTAGGGTGCATCTGAATGTGTAGGATTTTCATTGAGAGGATGCAGTGGAATCATAATCACATGTACCTAATACAGCGGATACTAGTTCATTTTACTCCCTCTTTCCACTTTGAATGAGAGAATGGGTAAGCTTCAACTTTTGGCATACTGCCCTTCTACCTGCATCCCCAGAATGTAACCTCTTGGGGAAGATATTCTGGGACCTGGAGACTTGAGGGTAGGGTAGCATTACCCAGAGTCCAGGTACCCCTGCCTTCTTGTCTGGAAATTAGTGGTTCTCAAACTGCCATGTGCTTGAATATTACCTGGGGGACTTGTTATATTTTCAGCTCACCAAGGCATAGAGTCAGATTCAGAAGATTTGAGGAGCTGCTATCTGGCTAGGAATAGGTGCAAATCCCCAATTTGACCCTAGACTGCTACTCTCTTCCAGTGCCCACTCAGCATTTCTGGGGCTGGCAGGAAGGTAGTGAAGATATGAAACTTTTGCCTCTATATTTGTCCTTTTAAATTCATACTAAGAGTTTTAGATATGCCATAAAGTGGGAAGGGAAATTGACCTTGCCTCTCTTGAGGTCTGGCAGATATAATGGAAGTGCCTGTACTTGGAGGCTGCTGGGTATTTATGGTATTTTAGAAAACGTGCACTCTCAAATGTGCTCTTGGCAGCCTCACTGATAGTCACAGTGTGATCACTACTTGGCTTCCTTATTTAAGATGCTCTTAAATTTTCTTTTATAACACTATAAGGTTATGTCTTCACCAGTTGCTCAAATTAAAAAAAAAAGAGGCAAAACAAATCCCAGCACATTTTTTCTCTTTCTAAAGGTTACAAACATAAATCATATTTGAGAACAATGAATGAACCGTATTTTTTATCTTCAGAAGGCTGGGCCTCTGGCATCTTAAAAAGTCTCCATATAGTGGGAGTACTGTGCTCTGGGGCTCAGGAAACTTTACGGTACTACCAGATGCCTGGGGCTCCTTGGTCAGAATTAGTCTCTACTTTGAACCTTTTTCCTTATCTGTAAAATGTGGGGACTCTGAAGCTATTGAAGCGCTAATGTTTTATGATTCTAGTGATGGGCTCCATGTCTGCATGAAAGGCATTTTTCAGGCTATGTTGATCTCTTTCAGACTTGTGAGGGGTAGCATGTACTACCCTTCTTTGCGTCACTGATGGTATCTCTTCATCAGTGTTTCATGAAACTAGTGTGTTGTTAGTGTTGAGAGGAACTTAAGAGAACATGTAGTTCACCCTGTCACTCATTTTACAGATGAGAAAGATGATACCCCAAGTTACGTTCCATAAGGTTGGGGCACAATTTGGGCTCTTTTCTTGTTACTGTTTTCCTTTCCCTTCAGTGTATCTTTTTCCCCGAGACAGGGTCTTGCCCTGTTGCCCAGGCTAGACTATAGTGGCAACATCATAGCTCACTGCAACCCCAAACTCCTGGGGTCAAGCTGTCCTCCTGCCTCAGCTCTCCTGGGCACTGTTCCTGAAGGGGGCTGTATTTTTGTTTCCGAGCCTTCCCATTTATTTATGTTCCTTCTATCTACAGTACTCCCAACCCCCTCACCTTTTTACCTGGCTGATTCCTACTTATCTTTTAGATAAAGCCCTATAAATGACACTTCTTCATTCTTACTAAAATCTGAAGATAATGAAAAATTAGCTGACAATCAGCATTTACCAAAATGGATTGAAGCGTTATTGTTTTCAATAACTCATGCATCGGTAGCCTTATGTATGTAAGGCTATATCAGTATCCTGGTTATTGAGCATATAATCTCTGACACAGATAAAACTGGAATAAGTTAGATAAACATGTAACAGGAAATTTGTTTCTAACTCTTCATTCCAGGTCATGGTGCTTCCAGTGCCTGGTAAGTATTGGGGTCATCTGTTCCTGGATCAGCTTTAGGAAAGCCCTTGCTTAAATCTTCATGTAGCAGGAGTGCAGGCCCTTTGAGAAAATGTGATAATTAAGATTAAACAACAAGACCAAGGCTAATGAATAGGAATCAGGGCAGTAAGGAAGGCAAGGGAAGCAGTTGAGGTGATAGGAATGGGTAATATCCATAATTATGTCTGGAATCACCAGATACATCCCTGGTTTAGAAAGCAGTCCTTCCTTTTGGTGTCTTCTCCTGCTCTTGGTTATAGCTAGGTCTCCCTAACAGCTGGCACACTGCTGGGGGGAGATTGTGAAGTTTCCCTTGCCCATATACTTATTGTAGTTTGGTATTTTAAAGAAATGCTCACTTCCCATCAGCCTTTCGTGTTTTTTTTTTTGGCAATGATTATAATAAAGGTCAGAGACTGTGGCAGAGTTTGATTCATTTCTGCTCCCTTGGTAGTAGCTTGCATAGGCCTTGGAGGCAAAGAAGCTCTAGACATGAACAGATTCAAGTAATGAATGAATAATATGAGTAATATGACTCGGAAGGCCCTACAAGACTGGGTGCCTGCACACATCTCTAGGTACAAACAGATCTTGCAGCTCTCCCTGCACTGTTTCTGGAAGGGCTGTGTTTTTGTTTCTGAGTCTTCCTATTTGTTTATGTTCCTTCCTGCCCCCTCACCTTTTTACCTGGCTAATTCTTACATATCTTTTAGGTAAATCTGCATAAGTAACACTTCTTTCACTCTTCCTAAACTGGGATAGATTTCCCCTAGAATAACTTTTATCTTAGTTTTTGCTCCATACTTATTACTTGTTATCCACCCTGGATTGTCTGTTCTGCCAGGATAAGGATTCTTGCTCACCATTGTTTCCTTGTTGTTGTGTGTAAGGTGTGGGACACAGGTTATCAATAAACGTTTTTTACTGAATAAAGTGAGTACTTAAAATAATATGTCAATTATAATGGGGGTGATTGACAGGGATATAGTTGCCAATTTGAGTGGTGGTAATTAACATTGCTAGATTTGACTGCTAGGTTCCCTAAGAAAGAATGATTAAAAATAAACAGAAATGAAATGGAACATGATATGATCAAAAGCTTTTATATGCCTGTTAATGGACTTAGTGCTGGGAGAACTTTTTGCAAATAAATCTCTACCTTGAGGGACTTATTTATATACCATAAATATGTAAAAATAAAGACACTATGATCCAGTAAAGTGTTTACTATGTTATATACTAACTGTAAACAAAACACAATACCCTACAAGTGTCAGTACAGACATGCATTTATTGATTTATTCATTCATTCACTTAATGGTTTTATTTATCCTTTGTCTGATATATGCCAGACACTGTTCTAGGTGCTCAAGATACAACAGTGAACAAAACAACAGTCTCTGACTCAACATACATTCTAGTGGCGGAGACAGTCAATAAAGATCATATAAATAAGACACATATCTAGAACATTAGAAACTGGTAAGCGCTATGAAGAAAAATGGAGGAAAGTGGAATAGGAAATGCTGCAGTGTGTGCATTGGTGGTGGTGGTAGGTATGTGTGTGCACAATTTTTGATTCAGTGGCCAGGAAGGGAGTCACCAAGAAGGTAACTCTTCAGTAACTGTCTGAAAAGGGGTGAGGAAGTAAGCCAGGTGGATATCTGGGAAAAATGAGGTAGGATGGTGTGCCTGGCTCTTTGGAATAGGCTCCCTGTCCTTCATGTTTATTATATTAACCAGACCAGCAGGTTTGACTCAAAGTGGCCTGTTTCATCAGAATCTGTAAATGTTTTTGGTCTTTGGACAGTTGCCCTGATTTCTTAGCCTGAAGATGTGTGTTAAGAGCAGTGTATTTATTTCTTCTCACTAAGTTATTTTTATGGAAAAGGTGCTATGAAAGCCTTTCTTTTCGTTTTCACAGGTCTGTTGTTATCTGAGCTTATTTCCTAAGCCTAGTCAGTGGTGGAACCATCTCTCTCAGATCTTGTATTCCATGAGGGCACAGTGTATTTCTTGTTTAAGTAGTATATATGGTCTTATCACACTGTACTCTGCGTGGGGACCTGATTATTCATTTTGGCTGGTAATGGAAGGGCTTTTCTGTCTATTTCTGTCCCCCTTGATGGCTTCCTTATCTGTTCTCCTGTAGCACTGACTGTGAACTCATTTCATTACGTAATGAAATTTTATCTTCATATTGCTTATTTTGTGCAGTAGTCTTGTTTCTCTAACTGGAGAGGAACTCAGGTTCTTTGTGAACCTTGTAATACGGGCTCACAGTGGGTATACTATTACCATCATTGATTGCTGTTCATCAGTACTTGTCTCTTATAGGTGAGTCAACCAACATCTTATTTTTCCAGTGTTTTGTTTTTCTGGATTACAGACTATACCTTAGGTTCAATTTGTCTTAGGACGTGGTATGATTATACTGCTGGAAGGCCCAAGGGAACAACAGTATAGTTGGTAAGAAATAAATTCTTTGTGAGTTCTTAAATCTTCCATTGCAAGGATATTTGCACAGAATACTGATTTTCTTCATACTGACAGTTCTTCAGAGAATTGTGTTGATTGTTCATGGTATAAACACCACCCATTAATTGCCCTTTCAAATTTCATTGACATTTTCTTTCTTACTTGATGGTCATTTCCTCAAAAACTTAGTTGTCCACTCCAAGACAATTACTGTGTGCTTAATAAAAGAGTATTAACAAAGCCAAGTTCAGCTGTTGTTGCGAGTCTGGGAGGTTTCTAGCTCCTCCCACAATGGGCAATAATCAGATATGTGTCTCAGCAGAATTATAAATGGCTGCATTTCATAGCCTTCTTTAGGAATTGCTTTGCTTGAAATACTGTAGTTCAAACTGCTGATGTACTGTGCACTGTTTTCTCTTTTGCAGTCTACTCTTAATGGCATCAATTGGAGATAACTCTTGAATAAATGCTGTCACTTGTGACATGTGGTCACTGTCAACATTTAGGAGCCCCTGATGTCCACCCGTCTAACAACACAAACTGGGTTTGCTTCCCTATAATGATTTGGATTGCTTTTCTAGGAATCCCTCCCATCTTGGTAGGGTGTGGAGGCTTGCACCTATAATCCTAACTACCTGGGAGGCTGAGGTGAGAGGATCACTTGGGGCCAGGAGTTTGAGACTAAGTTGAGCAATGTGAGACCAACAAAAAAGTTATCTGGGTGCAGTGACATACATCTGTAGTTCCTGCTACTTGGGAGGCTAAGATTGGTGGATCACTGGAGCCCATGAGTTTGAGACCAGCCTGGGCAACATAGGGAGATCCCATCTCAAAAAAGGGAAATCCTTCCCATCTTGGGTCTTCTCTTGTGTTTCCTCTGCCCACCAAATTCATAGTTGTTGACACTTATAGAAAATAAAACCCAAAGACTTGCAGTCAAAAAAGTAAATCCCTGTCTTTCTGTGCATAGTACCAGCTGTAAGCTAATTCCCTCAATAGTTCCCACGTGTTCCTGGGGAGGATTCAAACAGGGGCAAACACTTCTCTCTTTGGGGCTTATTGATGTTTTTCAGAATTTCATTTTCCAGTGACACCATCCTAAATGGGGAAATAAGAGGGAAGGAGATGGAAGTATTGCTGGCAGAGTGGGTATGGAAACCATAACACACGTGTGGTCACACACACGCATCTGTAGTTTACTCCACTTGGATTTTCACAAAGCACAATAGTGTTGCAGGTGTCCTCCACTGGGTAGTCAGCACTTTCTGTCCTCATGTGTGAAACTTCCCATACCTTTGATGTTACATTTAATTTCATTAGTGGCTTGTATGGCATGTCCAAGCATTACCTCACTTGGTTCCTGTTTCAACTCTGAAATGAGTTTAGAGTGGATTTGAAATGTCAGCTTTGTCCCTGCTTTCTAAGAGTCAGTAAAGAGTTGCCATGATAATTAATCCTATAATGCCTTTAATGAAAAGGTAGATCATATGTACTTACTAGTCTATACTTTATCATTCTCCTGATCTGTAAGTTTTATTCCTCTTGACAGCCAAAATGTAGGATCATAGACCCATAGTTACATGGATGGTGACAGACCTGGGTTGATGTTGAGAATTGTGCAGATTTTGTCATATTTCTTGTCTCGATTTGTATTAATAGCATTTCTGGGTTCTACCTCTTTTCTACACAGTAGTGGTTCTCAATATGTGGTTTTAGACTAGCAAAGTCATTGTCACCTGGGAACTTGTTCACAGTGCAAATTTCCAAGTTTTTATTCTGACTTCCTGAGTCAGAAACCTTTGGGTGAGAGGGGAGGAAGCCAGCAAACTGTGTCTTAAGCTCTCCTTTGATTCTGATGCATGCTCAAGTTTAAGAATCAATGTATAGATGTTGTTTTCCTTTTAGTCTCTTGAGCTTGCAGTATTTGATACCTTAACCTTTTTAGGAGGGAGGACAGTTATATCTTCATTTAAACCCTTCTTTGGTGTAGTTGTTTGTCAGATGCGGAACACTGATGTGAGGATGGACTGTGAATGTGATCCACTGTGGCAGTGTTTATAGTTTCAGCTCAGTGCCTGTTGACTTAAGTAACAACCTTGGTAACAGGAGATAAATCTACAAAGAGATTGTGGGGTTACATGGCAAAGCTTTCAAAACACACTAACCTTACATTGGTGGCAAGTGTTTTGCTCAATGTTGGCATTTTTGAAATCACCCTTTACCTTTGCCCCCTGCCTAGAAATTTCCTTGTGAGAACTACATTTACTTTAGATAGACTGTCATGGTGGGGGATAGTTGGAAAGGGGAGACAAATAATATGGAAAGGCAGGCTTTCTTTATATTTGTTGCTCAGAAGAAAACAATTCAAATGAGAAGTGAAAGAGGCTTCGTATCCTGAATTAGGTAAATGATCTTGATACAGTGGTACAGGAACAAAAGAATGTGACTATAAAAAAAAAATGCCAAACTGCTTGGACAAGAAGATATGAGTATTTCTCTAATGATTAGAGATGTTGAACACATACTTCAATTTTAATACAAATTTTTTATGCTGGGTTTGTTTCACAGTGAAAAGATGTCATCTTTTATGTAGCATTTACTGTGTCCCAGGACTGTGCTAGGCCCTTATATTACCTACTTTAAGTTATATAGATAGTAAGTGGATAGTAATTAATATAAGAAGTAATTGGGAGATCTGGGCTTCCCTCTTTATCATCTGACTACCCATAATAACAATGTTCTTTCTGTTTTACCATCCCACCTTTTACAAAATGCCAATAATAAGTATAACAAACATATTTTCAGTAAGTGCTCACCACAACTTTTCAAGGTCTAGTAAAGGACATGTTCTTTGCTTTTAATATTTAATATTCTAATTATGTATTTTGTTACTGTCTTTGCTCATTTTTGCTTTTTAACCATCCACTCAATGTGGATATGTGTAATTTTATTGATAATCATAATTGTAGGTGCCATCAAGATAATTTGAAAGAAGACATGAAACAAAAATTTTAACCCAAGTCTGATGAGTACTGATTACTTTAAAATCTTCTTTTTTTGTATTCCATTTCTTTATTGGATTTGAAAGTATTTTTTAAAGACTTTATTGAAGTATAATTTACGTACCATGCAATTAGTCCATTTTAAGCATACAATTAAATGATTATTAGTAAATTTACCAAGTTGTACAGCTATTCACATAAATCAATTTTAGAAGATTTCCTCCCGCCTATTGAGACCCCTAAAAATCTTAAATAATTTGTAGAAGATTGCCAAAGACATACAGATCATGTGGAATAGATGCAATAATTTGCTTCATACATGTTAGCTAAAATGTCTTTTTTTTATTTTTGTAAGTTACTATTTTCTGTGTTTCATAGACAAAAAATAGAGTGGTTTTATATGTGGCAAAGTTTGCACTTTAATACGTTGTTTTTCTTTTATTTGATGTTATGTAGAAAAAAATGATCAGAAAAATTTTACAAATGGAATGCTTTTATAGTTTATACATTATACTTCGGAGGTTAAGAGAAAAATGCAGAAATTTAACCCTTAGAATTATGTTAAACTTATTACTCCAGTTGTTTAAAATAATGTTTCTAAGGTTCAGGTGAACTGTGTTTTTCATACTTGCTTAGAAAAAGCACATTTCTAGAGCATCCTGAACTACTATGGTCTTATCCATAGACTACGATAGCACACTCTAGAAAAATAAGTTTGGTTTTGATAAATGAACATGTATAAAGGGTCACATGCAGATAAGCGGGTGACCTTGAAAACTGTGTCACACTTGAGAATCTGCTGTTTATTGACTCATCCTTCCCCATTTTTCCCATATTGTTTATTTATTGATTTAGAGGTTTTGTCAGCTATGCTAAAACACCATTAATTATAACTCCACTAATTTAAAATATGCATTATTTTGGACAAAGAAGTTGGCCTTTCCTTCCATCTGTCTTTCCTTTCTTCTTCCTTTTTCTTTTTTTTCTTCATTTCCTTCCCTATTACTTCTCTCTCCCTGCATTCTTCCCTCTTTCTTATTTCCTTCCTTTCTTCCTCCTTCCTTTCCTACACTTCTTCATTTACAGTTCATATTGTTTGCAAGATGTTTCAAATTCTCTTACAATATAATTACAATAGTATTTTATATTATTTACATAACTATTTTATCATCTTTTAGAAATTAAACAAAAAGTAAAAATCTAAGAAAACCTAAAATATGAAACCAACCATTAAACATTCTATTACTTAACTTTTTTCAATAAAAGAAAATTATTTATGAATTGCTCTTCTCTGTTACAACTAGTGAACATTTCCTGGCTTCTAAAATATTGCACTTTTAACTCTTCAGTCATAACAATACTTGTGAATTATTTTGATATACTTTTTATCAGGATTTCTAATGTTGAAGCAATTTTGCGGAGTATCAGAACTTTGCAAAAGAGTTCTCCAAAGAAGTTGTCGTTAGGATTCTACTTTAATGCGTTCGTTGAGAAATACTGGCTATTTTACTTACTTTAAAGAAAGTAAAAGGCAGATTGTTAAAAAGTTGACTAATTAACAGAACTGTAAATCAGTATTAAACTAATTTTTTTTCTATCTAATTATACATTTATTGAAAGTGGCTTGTCTTTTTGAGTTCATTGAATTTCTTTCCTTTCCATGCCTTGATCTTTTGTTATGTGCCAGGTGCTAGTTTAAATACTTACAAGTAATGCTAATAGTCACACTACATTTAAGATAATTAAATTCGGTACTTTTTACAGATTAGGAAATTGAGGATTATGCAGCTATTATATCTTATCTGAGTTAGCAAGTGAAAATAAGTGACGGCTGGTAAGAATAGAATTGGTGTCTGAATTCAGATCTAACTCTAAAACCTATTTTCTGACCTCCTATTATATATTTTGGCAATACTATATGAAAGCAACACATAGTTTTAATATTTTAAATTTAATTTACTGTTTCTGTTTGATAATATTTTATTAGTATGTATGTTTGTAGGTAGTTAATTTACCTAATTTAATTTACTGTTTCTGTTTGATAATATTTTATTAGTATGTATGTTTGTAGGTAGTTATATATATATATATACACACACAAATATATATACACATACATACATATACCTATGTATAAATGAATTATTACAAATTGTGTAATAAAAGGAAAACAACACTCAGGTAATTTTATTTAAAGTGCAGTCTGCAGCTTGCTGCTAGCAGTGATTATTGTAGAGTATTAAATTATAATTCATTCAGCTTGAATTATTCTGACAATGATAGAGTTGCTAAAGAAAAGTCTGTTGCATTTCTGAATTCTCCCAAGAAAATACAGTATTATCATGCATTTTGTCTACTTCACATCATTGACTAATTCATAACTAAGCAGCAATTTATCAATTAAATCCTTTTACATTGCTAGGATTTTGTAACTGTATCTTTTCTATTGCAAGATATTTTTATCGAGAGTATATATTAATATATCATGTATCAGGTAGTGACAAATGCTATGAAGAAACCAGAGTTGGGTGAAAATACAAAGAAATATATTTGGAGGTTTTCTTCTATATAGGGAGATCAGGAAAGGTAAGGAAGTACTCTTTAGTAAGGCGACACGGGAACAGATAATTGAAGGAAGTGAGAGAGGGAGCCATGAGTATATCCAGAGTGTAAGCAATCCAAGCAGGAGAAACTCATCCAATCCTGAGGTGTGCTCATTTGTAACATGTTTGAAGAATAGCAAGGAGGCCTGTAAACAAGGAATTAGTAGAAGACTAACTCAGGATGTAGGCAGTGGCCAGAACAGTGTCTTCGTTGGCCACCAAATCAGTTGGCTATTTAAAAAATTTCAATTTTATTCCTTTTGGAATTGGAATTTTATTCCAAGTATAATTTTGCACAGATTGTGTAAGGCCAAGGTCAAGGATTTTAGGGTATCTACCACCCAGATAATGTAAATTGTACCCACTCAGTAATTTCTCATCTTCCACCTGCCTTTCCACCTTTTCACCCTTCTGAGTCTCCATTGTCTGTCATTCCTCTTTCTAGTTCTGTAAGTGCACATTTTTTTAGCATCCACTTATGAGTGAGAACATGCAGTGTTTGTCTGTGTTTGTCTTGTTTCACTTAAGATAATGATCTCCAGTTCCATCCATGTTGCTGCAAAAGATACGATTTCGTTCATTTTTATGGCTAAGTAGTATCCCATTTTGTATATATACCATATTTTCTTTATCCAGTTAACCATTGACAGATGCCTAGGTTGATTCCAAACCTTTGCTATTGTGAATAGTGCTGTGATAATCATGCTAGTTCAGGTATCTTTTTGATATACTGATTTTTTTTTTCCCTCTGGTTAGATACCCAGTAGTGAGATTGCTGGATCATACGGTAGTTCTATTTTTAGTTCTTTGAGAAATCTCCATACTGCTTTTCATAGAGGTTATACTAATTTACATTCCCATCAACAATGTATAAAAGTTCCCTTTTCTCCTCATCCTCAACAACATCTGTTATTTTTTGTCCTTATAATAATAGAAATTTTGACTGGTATAAGGTGATGTCCCACTGTGGTTTTAATTTTCATTTTTTCTGATTATTAGTAATGTTGAGCATTTTTGATATACCTGTTGGCCATTTGTTTTCTTTCGAGAAATTTCTATTCATGTCCTTTGCCTACTTTTTTGGATTATTTGGGTTTTTGTTGTTGTCATTGTTGAGTTGTTTAAATTCCTTGTGAATTCTGAATAATAGTCCCCTGTCAGATGAATACTTTGCAAATATTTTCTCCCATTCTACAGGTCGTCTGTTCACTCTGTTGATTATTTCTTTTGCTGTGCAGAAGCTTGTAAGTTTAAAGTTCCATTTCTCTATTTTCGTTTTTGTTGCTGTGCTTTTGAGATCTGGGATTGCCTTCTTGATTTCATTCTCAGTTAAATTGTTATTGGTATATAGAAATGCTACTGATTTTTTTACAGTGATTTTGCATCCTGAAACTTTACTGAAGTCATTTATCAAATCTCAGAGTTTTCTAGATGTAAAATCATATCATTATTGAGCAAAAGTAATTTGGCTTCATCCTTTCCAAATTGAATGCCTTTTATTTCTTTCTCTTGCCTGATTGCTCTGGCCAGGACTTCTAGCACTATTTTGAATAAGAGTGGAGAAAGTGAGAATCTTTGTCTTGTTCCAAGGACTTTGAATTTTATTCTGAATATTTTGATTAGGTGAGTGTTTTTACCTGTCATTTATTTTAAATGGATTACTCTACTGCTTTGTGGAGAATAGAGTATAGAGGAGTAAGGGTATAAACAGGAATATAAGTTTGGCTATTGTACTAATCCAGGTAAGCAATAGTGATGAGCAGGGACTAGTATGATATTATTGGAGGTAGCTGAATTATACTTGTTTGGTTGTGCTTTGATGACAGACCCAACAAGATTTGCTGATGAATGAGTACAAGAGAAAGAGAGAATTCAGGGATGACTAGAGATGTCATTTACTGAGACGATGAAGACTGTAGTAGAATCAGGATTGGAAGATAAAACTAATTATTTGGTTTAGGATATGTCAATGTATAAATACTTATGTTTTTCTTTTTTATTATTTCAAAATATATGGTGATAAAAATGTTTTTGGTTGCATGGATTGCTTTTGTTCTGCTTGAGTCAGGGTTATAAGTTGGCCCATCACCTAGATAGTGTTCATTGTACCCATTAGGTAGGTTTTTGCCCATCCCATATATAGACGTCAAGTAGGCAGTTACATAATGAGTTTGGATCCGAAATGCAGGTAGAGACTTTGAGTCATCTTTGTGTTAGGTAGGTAGTACTGTATTTAAAGCTATACAACTTAATTAACTCACGTAATAATTGAGCGTAGATGGGAAAACAAGAGGCCCAAAAAATGAGATCAGGGTCTCCATCTCATCTTTTAGAGATAAGGAAGATGAAAAGGAGTTTCCAGTAAGGCATAAGGAGAATCAAAAAGAGAATGATGCACTTTTGGTTAAATTTAAAAATATATATATATATTTTAAAGAAGAGGAAATGATATGCTGATATAATAAAAATAATACTGAAAATAATGAAAAATGGTCATTGAATTAAGCTATATGAAATCTTGGTGACTTTGACCAGAAGAGTTCCAGTGTAGAGGTAGAAATCAGTGTGTTTAAGAAAAAGTGTAGACAGCAAGTTTAGGTTCTATTTTTTAAAAACTTTATCAAAGTATATTTTCTATAATAGTAAAATAGACAATACTTTTGAGTTTTTCTGTAAATGGGAGTACAGAAATGGAGAGATTCTGATTAGGTAAAATTATTTCATACCATTCTTTCATAAATAGGGAAAAGATCACTTGTTGGTTTTTAGTTCAACTTCAGAAAATATGTCTTCCAGTTACCTAGAGAATTTTTTTCCTAATGTCTGTGAATCAATTGATTTTAGTGATTGCTATTAGTGATTTTTGACTCAAGCATAAATCTTATTTCTATGTGATTTTTTTTTCCAGACAGAATTACAGAAGCCTTTAATAGGTATTATAAAAATAAATGTTATTCCTATATGTCCACTAAGGTGTTGATCAGCGAAACCAATTTGCTGGTGAGTACATGTGGTGATTATTTTTCCATTCTTGGGATACTTCACTTAGTAGAATAGGTTTCAGCTCTATCCAGGAAAATACAAGAGGTGCTAGATCACCATTGTTCCTTATAGCTGAATAGTACTCCATGGTATACATATACCACATTTTATTAATCTGCTAGTGTATTGATGGACACTTGGGTTGTTTCCACAACTTTGCAATTGTGAATTGTGCTGCTAGCATAGTTAACTTTTAATGTAGCTATAAATGTTATTAATTTAAAATGTTTATTTCAAGTGTCTTTCATGATAGAAAGAGAAATATAACTGATTTTTGTAATACTACACTCCTGACAGCTGCATTGCTAAATGAACTTATTAAATCTAATAGTTTATCTGTAAGCTATTTGTTGCTGCTTTCCAACAATAATTCTTTTACAAATTATAACGTCTTTTATTTCTTTGTTTGCCCTATTGCATGCACTAGCCAAGACTTGTAATAAGAAATATAGTATTTTTTGCCTTTTTGTTGATTTTAGAGAGAAAGGTTTAAAAGCATTTATGTAGATATTTATTTTAATTACAGGTATAGTTTGATCAATAGATCCATATCCATATTCCTTATTTCTGCTCCCATTATTTTTGTTAACAGATGCATTTCTAGGTGTATGTCCATTTCATGTACATTTTCAAGTTTAATGACCTAACCTTGTTTCTTATATCTTCTAATAATTTTTAATATTTGTTATTACTGTAGTGATACAAGTTTTGAAATTTCTGATCTTGGTTAATTGATATTTCTTCATTCTATCCTTGATAAGTTTCACCAGAAATATATCAGTTTTAATAATCCCTTTCAAAGATTTTACCTGAATTATTCCCCATATTTCATGTTTTTTAAACTTCATTGCTTTTCCTATCTTTATTATTTGCTTCACTCTGCTTTCTTTGCTTTCACCTATTTCATTAGAATATAACTTGTTGACTCAGATGATAAAATCCTAAATATTCAGTTTTCCACTTTTAAAACATAACGTTAGACTAAAATCCCCTCTAAAATTCTTTCATACCACTAAATAATCCAATAATGTAAAAAATGATGATATATCAGAACACAGAAAGCTTTATTCTTAGAAAGAATGGTTAGGTAAATACCTGAAATTACATTGGTGAAAATAATCGCATTAAGAGAATAAAGGGGGGCAATGTGATTATCCACCAGAAATGCATAAAACTACATGACCAAATTCAGTCTACAGTTTGATAAGTACTGTAAGCAAGGTAGGAAGACAAAAAGAAAATTAGTGCACTCAATTTATCTGCAAAAATGACAATTACACGTGGAAATTACAAATCATCTCTTGTTAGTAGTATGGTGGAGAATATGTTACGAAAGGCAGTCCTGCCACAATACAGCACAGATCACGGTGAATGGAAGGAAAAGAAAGGGCCTCCATGAATTAAACCAGCAAAGAAAATAAAAGCCCTGGTCACACAGAGGACAATGGCTTTTTAAGGCAGCATTAGGGCTGGATGAATTCTGGGGCTTCTGCACAGTGGGAAAGTGAGCATTAGAAATCACAATGAAGAAAGACATCTGAAAAGCGCCAGTAGCCTAAGATCAGAAGTGCACCCTGTTAATGACTTTCTGGGAAATTCTAAGCCCATAGAATTTCCAGAAAATAAAAACCAAAAGAAACGATGTCTTGTCAACAGAACAAACTGTAAAAAGCTTCTGGAGGCAACAGTCACAAAATAAAATAAATAAATAAATAAATAAATCAAAATTTCAAAAATAGAGCCACGTAGAAGATAGAGTGAATAGAAAAGGAAGTTATAAAATTCATGAATGAAACATCTCAGAACCTACAAGGTGACGTTTTAGGCATAGCGAAAAAGGAAGGATTATGCTTATTTAAACAGATATGAAAAAATCATGAAATATAATATGCACGATAGAAATTCGATCAGATGAAATCGAAACCTTATCTTCCGTAGGAATTGCTGTGAGAAGGGTAATTAGGGACTGCCAGAAGACAGTGGGGCATGGCTAGAAGCCAGACAAAAGGAGCGGAATCGGTCCCCGCCTGTGTGAACAAAAGAGATGTCAAGTTGAACATCCGCCATATTAGACCCGAAGAATAGAGTCGTTGCTCCCACAGGAAGTGTCCGCTGCGCTGCCTGGTGAGGAATTAAGTAGGAACAAAGAGAGTGTAAGTGGGAGCCAGGGGTAAGGAAAAAAAGACGCACACTTCCTGCAAAGACGTCGTAGTGCCAGGCTGGAACTCCGGGACACAAGCCCTAAAAATTGAGATAC
>CAUYRT010086454.1:0-79425 GCA_963574885.1 Lepilemur ruficaudatus | reverse complement strand
GCTACACCTCTCTCCGGAGAAGTCTGCCTATCTCCATCAAAAAATTGATCTTTTTCTGGCAAACTCTAAATAATGACATTCAATGTGGTAAGAATAAATTATAAGTACCAATATTATATTTTGTAATTAGAAAATACCTTTTACATTCATTGATATTCATAGCTATCCTGTGAGGTAGATGTGATTATCCCCATAAACTAAATGTAGAAAACAGAAGCCCAGGAGAGTAAAAGCAACTAACTACAAAGCAACCAAGGAAACCTACGAAGAATTAGAAAATAGCAGGGCTTGAATTGAAATCAATCTTTTGCCTCCATTGTATGTACCTTTTCACTACATCATGGAATGTGTAAGGCAGTCCCAGGATACATACTGTAGTAAGAGTTCTTCAGAAAGACAGAAACCACAGGATGTGGGGTGTGTGCGTGTGTGTGTGTGTGTGTTTGTGTCTATAGACAGATAGGGGGGTAGTTTATTTTAAACTGACTGTGGAGGTTTGACAAGTCCAAAATATGGGCACTATGGTTCAGCCAGTTGACACATAAATTTAACCATCACACAGTTCAAAGTGTTTCCAGCCAAAATGTACAAAGGGATATTAGATGTAATTAGTTAAACCAAGGATGCCATTAGCAAAGTCAATGATCAAACATTCTACAGATTTCATGTTCCAAGCATTTCTGTTGAACGTTGATCACTTTGGTCCCATTTGAGGCTTTTACTTTCTTTTATATCCTTGTACTTCAGACTATTTCAGGTCACCATGGAATTCAAATACTTTGCTCACACATTTCTTACATGACCTAGCATGACAAATGAAGCATAATAATTGACTCAAATGTGCCTGAACCTCTAGGAAGAGTCTCTATTGGCAAAATGAAAAAAAAAAAAAAACAGCGTGCTTGTTTTCTACATCTGGCTGATGTACGTATACCGCACAGGGATGAGATAGACATTGT
This sequence comes from Lepilemur ruficaudatus, assembly GCA_963574885.1. Lineage (NCBI taxonomy): Eukaryota > Metazoa > Chordata > Mammalia > Primates > Lepilemuridae > Lepilemur > Lepilemur ruficaudatus. The sequence continues at coordinate 78,466 of CAUYRT010086454.1, read as the reverse complement.
CTCACTTTTACAAATGAAACAAAGGACCAGAGAACGTCAGTAATAGGTCTAGGATCACACAAATAGAATGTAAGGTAGTTGGGGTTCACACCGATGCCTCTTTGATGTGCATGTTCTTTTCATTTTGTCACATGTGCCAGAAATTCTTGTGCACTCCTGAAGAGGCAGAGTGGCAGCTTTCTTAGCCATTTATCTTGTTGCAGTGCCCCTTTAATCTGTGAGTAGATTTTCACTGGGAACTTCACTGCATTGCTTGGGACCTTATGTTCCTGTGAGATAATTTATGTAATTTATAATATAACCGGTGACTAGGCAGACTATAGTATGAGCTCTAGTCTTTATTGTCCTAACCTATGTTGTAATCTATTTACCAGATTTTTTAAATTCAGTACAATATGAACTATAATAAGATCTTTGATTATATAAGCTTTAGAAAATAATATTTCATTCATCAAAGAGACCCATATGATAAATTAGAAACAATATACTGTAAGAGAAAACTAGTGGGAGTTGAAGCTGGGTTTTAGTCTTGGCTCCCCATTTCCTTGGTTGTGGGATGGAAGCAAACCTGGCTGGTTATCTACTTGCCACCCAGTTCCTTTTTCTTTCTTGCTGGAAGAGCTCTGATTTTATTTGGGTACCTGCCTTTCCCCACAAGTCTTGGGAAAGGCTGTATCTATTTCCAGGTCTAGGGTAAACCACAATTGGTTAGGCTTAAACATGGCTATTCTAATCTCTTTGCCAATGATTTATTTAGACCCAGTTCTGAAACATGAAAGGAGGTCTGCAAAGAAGGTTTAGTCACTCCTAAAAAGATACACAGCAAATAAACTGCCCCTTTTGGCAGAGTGGGAAGATAGAAGCTACCTAGTTCCTTGTTATACTTTGAGATACTGATTAGACTAAGTCTAGAGCCATCCTAGCTCTAGACTTTACTTTATATGGTAAGCAAAACCAATATTCTCTATTTTTTATTAAACTTTTTATTTTAAAATATATTTAAATTTATAGAAAAAATGCAAAGATAATACAGGGAGTTCCTGCATACCCCCACATCCACTTTCCTTATTATTATCTTGCATTAGTATAATACATTTGTCACAGTTAATGAACCAATATTGAGACATTATTATTGATAAGGTGCATGCTTTATTAATACTTCCTTAGATTTTACCTATTTTCCTTTTTCTGTTCCAGGACCTCATCCAAGATATCACATTGCATTTAGTAATCATGTCTCCATAGGCTTCTCTTACTGTGACAGCTTTTCAGATTTTTCTTGTTTTTTTATGACCTTGATAGTTTTGATGTATACTGGTCAAGTATTTTTTACAATGTTACTCAAATGGGATTTTTGTTATTTTATTTCTCGTGATTAGATTAGGACTATAGGATTTTGAGAAGAAGACCACTTCTATCAATATGGATTCATGGATATTTATTTTATATTTTGAGTTATAATCCAATAGTAGTTTGTTTTATTGTCCCAATTGTTCCAGTTTTGACTATTCAGTGCTCTTTATTTAGCTCCTGTGTGCCTTTGACTTTACCCATGCTGTTTTTTTTACTTCCTTACTTTGTGGCACTACAAGATGCTCCAGGCTCATCTTGTATATTTCCTGCCCTAGTCTTAGAATCAGCCATTTCTCCAAGGATCCCTGGTTCCTTTTATTAAAGACTGGCATTAGAAACCAAGATTGGGGCACTAAGTGTACTATTGCTACAGGGGTGTCACTGCTTCCAGGCCCTCTCAGCTGACAAGGCAAGAAAATATCTGAGTGCACTAACATGTGTAGATACACATAATCAGATAATATAATCAAAGATATTTCTATGTGTAACCATCTGTGTCTGTATTAAACTAAACATGAGATCATACTGTTTCCAACTCTAATCCATAACTGCATGGATCATTCTAGCCTTCTCTTCCCTTTTCTTTGTAACCTCCCATTTTAACAGTGAGAAAACTGGTTTCTATCATTCACTATCCATTTATTTAGTTGTTCAATCCCAATACAACTGTATTATGGTTTCAAAATCGTTCAATCATATCCCTGTGGGGAACCAACTTTATAAACTAGAGGATAGTGCTTATGTGCAGTTACTTCTGCCTTTGGTGTTACAGACTCCTTTCATTTACAAAGTTAGTTAGGTCAGCATTTTTTCCCTGCCAATATCATCATTTTTAATATGATAATTTACTCTTTGAATTGTTAATGATAATAACTATTTTTGAAACAAATATCAACATACAAAACGTTTGCCAGGTCAACATAAAAAAAAAGATACTGTGTTATGCTACTAACCTCTTTCATAGTAATACTGCCTTCTTTTTCATTTATTACCAAGAAAAAAAATGAATATACATGCTTTTCTGAGGCCCAAAGTTTTCTGAATTTAAAATTTGTTAGTTCAAACTATTACGTTTGCACCTTTAGAAGAAGCGGCTACTTTGGGCAACTGAGTTCAATTTGCGAATGTGCGTCCACACGTCCACACATGTATTTTCCTTGCAGTTTTTATAATCAAAAAATTACTTAAAAAAGAAAATTTTGAATTATGTAACTCTAACAATGTAAAAAATATTTTCATATACCTGTCACTTGATCTTATAAAGAATCTCAAGGAGTTGGAAGAGCAAATTCTATCAATTTTACTTTACTAATAAAAAAATTATGATTAGTAAATCTCAAGAAGTAGGTATACTTTTGTGTTCACATGACTTTAAAATGCCAGAACAACAAACAGAACTGACATCTTCTGTCTTCTGTCTCCTCATTCAAAAATTTTTCAACATCTTTCCATTATATACAAATGGGTTCACTGTAATACATACATTTAATCTTTTCTTACATTTTCATAATCAATCGATGCATTAATGGCAAAAGCAACATTCCTAATCATCAGTGCAAGATTGACTGTAGCGTGGAATATTTAGAATATTGTACTCAAGGTAAACTATAAAAGAGTAAATGTCCTTTAAAATAGACTGATGATTCTTACGAATGGTATATAGCTGGATACTATGATACATGTTTCATTATTTTACACAGTCTTAAAATGGAACATTTTAAATAAAACAAATTTTGATAAAATAAATTAAAATTGATTTTTAAATAATTGACATTTATTATTAATTTCAAACCCTTGTTCTATGGTACTGTAGTAGTTTCATAGGGATGTCTTAACAAATTACCACAAACTGAGTGGCTTAATATAACAGAAATTTATTCTTTCGTAGTTCTGGAGACCAGAAGTTTGAAATCAAGGTATTAGCAGACTGGTTCCTTTCGGAGGCTCTGAGGGAAAATCAATCTGTTCCATGCCTCTCTTCTAGCTTTTGATGGCTCAGGCAATCTTTAACAATCTTTGGCTTATGTTGTACAACTATGCACCATGTAATAACATTTAGGTGGTATCTTAATCTTATGAGACTTGCTTTTCTGTACCACCTTTTCTATGTTTAGATATATTTAGATACACAAATAATTACCATTGTGTTATAATCACCTACAGTATTCAGTACAGTAACATGCTGTACAGGTTTGCAGCCTAGAAGCAATAGGCTGTACCATACAGCCTAGGTGTGTAGTAGGCTATGACACTAGGGTTGTGTATGGACACTCTGCGATGTTCACACAATGACAAAATCACCTAATGATGCATTTCTCAGAATATATCCCTGTCGTTGGATGATGCATGACTACATATGTATCATTCTAGTCTCTAATTCTGTCTTCACATGGCTTTCCCCCTGTGTGTCTCTGTGTCTCTTTTCTCTTTTTTTCTGTCTCGTATATATGTCTGCTCATGACTGGATTCAGGACTCATCCTAAATCTGTGATTTTATCTCAAGATCCAAAGACCCTATTCCCAAATAAAGTCATATTCACAGGAACCAGAGGACTTGGACATATTTTTTGAGGCCACTACACAATCCACTACAGATATATAGCTTAGAAGGTAGAATTCCGATGATTCAGAAATGACATTAATAATTTTTGTTAGGTACATGCTCCTGGTGGAATTGCTAATGCGGGGATGCTTGTGATAAATGGAAGAGCTCATTTGCATGTCAGGAAAAGAGTTTAAGCATGTTGCAAATGATTTGGTATGTTATAGTGGCTGTATTTTATAACTTTTTCATTACATAAAAAGGTAATTTCTACATTTAGTATAATTCATATTAATCATTTTATTACTGAAATAATTCTGGTAGAGATTTTCTACAGATTATAACTTCTGTTTGACCAATATATTAATCCAGAAGACTAAAGAAAACATAAGTTTTCAAGAAAAATATAAGGTGAAATTCTTGCTTCATTTGTTGATTTTAGGGTATCCTGTTTGCTATCTTATAGCTTAAAGATCATTTTATTCTTTTGTAATAACTTCAATCACTTTCAAATTTTTAATCTTCTTTTAATTTAAATTTATTGTATATTCTTTGTAATACTAAAATGTAGGTGACAAATTAAGAAGCATCGTAACTACCCTCCTTTGTACTTGCTTTGTGCCTTTTTCTTCCTTTATTCTTAGTAGTTTGATACCTTTGTGACAAAAGATGCTTCTGTTTTTTATTCCCATAAATTTTGTTAGAAAATAAGTGAATCATTTTGTAAACATATGAATAGTGGAAAAATTTAAATATCAGCTTTATGAATATTTTAGGGTTTTTTTCTTTTTCTTTTTTTTGTACCTGGGGAGATGAAGTGAATATTTGGGACTTTTTCAAAAGGCAAGTTATGACTTCCATGTTGTTGTTTTGGAGACTTTACTTAGGTGAACATATTATTTTCAAATTCAAAATTTAAAGCCCCAAACCTCTTAAAAATTAAGCAGTCTACTAATTTTATTTCATTTGGCCAAGTCAATTCAGATCTGATCCTAGCCCCACAGAGCTAAATACTGACATTTTATTTTTGGTCTTCAAAAGATAATTATTTTTCATTTTAAATGTGTCAGTAAAAAATAATGTGATGTTTTATATTGGCCTTTTAAACGAATTTACAGCTTATAAAATCCCAAATAGTCCTCTCGATTGGTGAGAGGCAGTTGAGTTATAGAAGTCCTCTGTTAAGATTCAAAATGTGGAAGTAGAAAAACATTGTCATTAATACCTTAATTTGATTTAATGATTAGGTTTATTGGATTGGTTCTAGCAGAGAACAGCACCCTGGGAGAATAAAACACATGATAGATTAAGTTTTGATGAAGGACTATGATGTTTTGGGCATCACTTTTTATTATTTTATGAGTTTTGCTGTAATTATTTATAAGTAGTTCTAAATCTACCAACATTTGTTATCACATTCTCCTGGGTTTACTTGCTTTAGGTTATAGGTGGTAGCATGTGTTAAGGTGGCTCTAAGGAACTTCCTGCTGCTTCAAGATTTGTGAGATAAGATAATACAAATTAAAAAGTGTCTACTCTGTAAAAGAAAGTTAAGCTATTTACTACTAATGAAACGACATTACACAAATAAAGTAGAAAAGACACATCATGAACATGTAACAAAGTATTAAAACTAGTCATTCAGCAGAGGAGTGATAGCAATCTGGTTTTTGACATATGGTACCCCATTGAACATCAGAGAGATTGACTGGGCTGGCTGGCTAGGCAGGTGTCTTCTCACCTTAGTGAGTGCCCTGATTGAACTGAGTGATTCTATTAAAGACATAGAATGCATCCAACAAAGCAACTGAGAACTTGCTTTTTGCAAGGCTCTTATTACAAGCCATGGAGGATGCCAATATTAATAAGACACAATTTCTCTTTAGAAGTAGTTGGGTCAGTTAGGGACATGCAGTGTGTACACTGATAATCACAATTGATGCAAGTGAGTAAGTGCTATATGACTAGTTTTGATTAGATGAAGACAACTACTTGATCAGGTACTAGAGGACAGTTCCTAGAAAAGGAAACATGTTATTTGAGTTCTAAAAAATGGAAAATATTTCTGTAGACCAAGAGGAGGTAATAATATGGTATGAGAAACACACTCAGACACACAAGTAAAAGGGCATGAGTTTGTATTTATTTAGAATGAAAACCTGCTTTGACTAGAATGTAGGGTTATTCTAGGGCTCAATGAGAGTTATGGCTGAAAAACTAAGTATGCCGGATGTAGGGAATGATTCTAATACTAAGTCAAAGAGTTAGAATAATATTCTTTCAAAATTTTAAATCAAACTTAAAGTTACTTTTTTAAATCTTATAAAGAATTTTAGTGCTCTTTTTAAGTGGATAAGCTATAGTTGCTTTAAAAATTTACATACATATATATGTATAGATCTCAAATTTTCTGAACTGAAATAATTCCCTTTGTCCCTTGAAAAACTGTATGTAAAGCAAGTACAAAATGCCCTTAGCATTTGCACATTTGAAATTTGAGAGTTTTTACTAAATAAGAAGCTATCTCAGAAGTCTATGGCATAATAACTTGTGGTTTTCCTGAGGCATCACTTTGGACAATGTTTATTCAGAACAAGTTCAGAGCTAATCAAACCATCCCTGAGCCTAAAAACCCATCAGTTTTCTAATCATGATCTCATACACATTTTTTCTAAGAAATATAGCAGTGGTGTAAGGGAGTCATAAGCAACTTAGGATGTACCCTACTCTAAATATCTCATAAAGGCACTCATTCCATTTATAAAGGCTCCGTCCTCATGATCTAATTACCTCCCAAAGACCCTATCTCCAAATACCACCACTTTGGGGGTTAGAGTTTCAATATATGAATTTTGGGGTGATACACTCAGTCCATAGCACTTATCCTTTGGTTTCACCTCAAGCATCATCTTCTTGTCTGCATGAGGTGTCTCTCAAATGATATCCCTGAATTCTCAGAACATCCTTGTTGCGATTTACCACAGCATATTGTATTTCTTGCCTTCTTGTGTTTCCAGTTGGTGAGGTCAGGAGGAACATTTCTTGTTCACTGTCATATTCTCAGTCTTTAGCACAAATGCCTGGAGTATAGTGGGCACATGATTTGAAATATTTGCTGATTAAGTGAATATGTATTTCAAAATGTTGAGCAAAGCAACATGTTTCTAGATTTGGCAAACGGAAGCATTTTGATAAATTCTAGTGGATTGTCCAAAACAATTGTAATTGACTTATGGGAAGAAGCTACAGAAGATGAATTATTCTGGAAATATGTCTTCCAGTTACAGTTATACAGTTATAACTTCCAGTCATTAACTTACACTTGCAGAATAAATGGCAGGAAAAAATACATGTTCAAGAGGAAGGAATAATAAAAGACAATTATGAATTTTCATTAAAAACATGGAAAATAGTAAGAACTAATGAGAAAACATAAGACTTTCATCTAATGTATGATTATAAGAACCCAATAATTATTATTTATAAAGTTTCAGAAGTTTGGAAACATTCATTCAATCATACATCTAATACCTCTGTTCTTCACAAACCTGCTCCCTTTTTATTTCATATTAATTAAGAAATACACATGGATGCCTCATGTACATAAGCAAACTCTTCATTGAAAAATTTTATTGGTTTACTTACATTGTCAAGAGCATTTATTAATCACCTTTGTGCTTGAAGCGGCACATGGAATATCAATGTAAAAGGAACGTGACAGACACAGGTCCTCTTCTTAGGCTTTATTGTAAGGACAAACACCCAGAAGCTTAATAATAAACTGTTCATCATGACAAACAATTTCCAAATCCAATCTCACTGTCAACTTATTTCAAGTAATGTTAAATACAATTAGAATACACCCCTGGAGTATGTGATAATTGTGTATCACTCTTTTCTGTGCCACTGAAACTGAATGCAGATCAGCTGGGGAATGTGTTCATTTTTACCTATTAGCAGTTAGGCAGATAAAACTCTTATTTACCCTGGCCTCTGTGGCATGTTGATATCACTGACCAAGCACCAATTTGGACTGTGTTCTTTTGTGCAGGAAGGAACAGGAGTAATTTAAAATCACCCTTTGGCAACTTTCATTGTCCTCATTCATGTTCCCTTTCTTGGCACTGATTACTTATCTTGCCTCTCCTATTAACTTCTGTGTGACTTTAGGGATACAGAAATTTAACAACTTGTGTGATCTGTCTTATTTGTAAAATGCAACTAATCTACTTACTGTGTGGCAATGTGTGGAATTCCTAATAACACCAGGCACCTCTAGTTACTGGACTGAATAGCAATAATTTGCCACAAATTTGGGAGTGAGGCATGGGTTATATAAAAAGTGTTTCAGTGTGATATATAGGTACCTCCAGAACCTATCCCGCGGGGAAAGATAAAACTAGCTGAGGTATATTGTATTTGTGTCTTTCAAAGAGCGTGGGGTGGTTTTCTTCTGCTTTTCCCAACTCTGAGCCAAATATTTGGCATTAAGCAATCAGACTAAATATAAATATGCTGAACTATAGATCCAAGTAATGACTCTTCTTGCTTTAAAATTAGTGTTAGTTTTTTTAAAATCAGTAATCCCTTTTATAAAGAATAATTGTAGCGAGGGTTGGCCTTTTGACAATAGCTCTGGTCAACGAAACATCCACAGAAGACTTCTGGGATGTTCTTGGAGTGTTTTTGCTTTCTTCGTGAAAGAAGGAGAGGTTGCTGATACTGCTCCTCCTTCCTTCTCATGTTAAAAGAAAGTTGCATTCACAATCTTGAGGAAAAGACCAGCATAATAACAGAGAATGTGGGGATGACATTGCACTGCTAAGTCAACGCCAATAGCTTCCTACTTTAAGAATCCTAATAACGTGAAAAGAAGAGCTTTTTTAAATTTAAGCCACTATAAGAGGATTTATTTTAAGCTAAGTATATTTTTGAAACAAGATGAAAGAATATATGTATACATGCAATTTAATATATGTGAACATACCTATAATTGTTCATGAAGCACGAAGTTTGAGGGGAGAGGGTCTAAGATTCAACTGTATGAAATTCAGGTTCAGATGGCTGTGAGGTTAATGAAAATCATTCCTTTAAAATAAATAGTATAATTGTAAAGATAAAAAATATATTGTTCATAACTAATCACTCATGGAATTGAGAAACTCACAAATCATCAGGAAACAATCACTTCCTATATCTTAACCCCCCCTATCTACTCCTCACCATGGAGAAAATGAGAATTTTAGTTCTCTGGGCCCTGGTCAGAGGATAGGACTTATGCACCAATTATGATTACCCAGATTCCTATTAATTTACTGCAATTAAAAAGATGAGACAAAATTTAAATGTGATTACCAAAGGAATTCAATAAATATTTCTCTAGTACCAGTGATGAAAACAGTGCTGTGTTAGCATTGCAAGGCATACAAAGAAAAGTAGTTCTTAACACCTGCCTTTAATAAGTTAGCAAGAAATATTACATATGTTTAAAATAACTTTCAGGGTTGTAATCATAGTGCAATAAAGACAATTTAATGTCAACTTTAGATATCTGGTAAGTGAATTTTCATTAGTATAGTCCAGGTCCTTTTGGTTATTATAAACAAATATGCCTTTTGTATGTATATTCAAAAATGATTAATAAATCAATTATTCCTCTATTAAAATAAAAGTCTTTTGTTGTACTATATTGTATATAAATACATAATAGTACCCTCATAATCAAATGTTTATTAAAATAAAAATATTTTATAAAATAGCATGGTGAAGCTTCAATTCTTATGTGAGTTTACTTCCTCACTTAATTCAATAATCTTCTATTTAAACTTATAATTATAATGAAAGCTTAATGGAAAAAGCTTTTTTTCAGAGGCTTGATAACTCAATACATTCATGGACTTTACTTTGAGGGAAAATAGAAGAAGAATACATTAGTCACAGGATGGAATGTGGTGCAAAAACCTTTGTGAGCTGAAGTTATACTTAGTATGAAAAAAAATCAGAACTACTCTGAGACCTTGTGGGAGCTTGAGTCTACAGGTGGAGGGAATGATTGTGTCTGCTGGACTCAGCATCTCGGCCCTTGTGGGCCAAGCATGAGTAGCATCTATGACAGTCCACTCTTCCTAACATCTCGCATCTATGTCCCTCTTCTTCCCACATACAGGTCATACTCCTCCTCCAGAAAGGTAATCCAAAATTGCATTTAGTCACCAGATCCAGGTCAAAGTAGAGTGACTTGAGTAATAGGCAGTTCTTTCCATGGGATCTGGAGATGGTTCCTTGTGAGCCAGCAGCCTAAGAACTATAAGAAAAGTAGCCTACAACCTCATATAATAATAATATACAGTGGTGAGGCATAATAAGAAAAACATGATGAAAACTCTCAGATAGAGAAAGAATGGAAAACACTGACCCACAAGAATTATGAAATCTGACAAGGCAGAATAGGAAGATCCCTACTGCGGTGGTGGTGGCTGAAGGATGTTCCTTAGATAGATCGCAATTCTGCTGTCTAAGAGGAACACACTTACCCCTTCTTTCTCAAGACTCTTGGCCCCAGGCTCTGGGAAGTGCTTCCTTTTCCATTACCCTCCATTGCCAGATCTGATGTGAGCACTGGGACTGTGCCTTTCTTGGGGCTGCCCAGTATTCACAGCCTGCTTCTGGCACATGCAAGTATTGAGGCCACAGAGGTATTTTATTTTATTCATTTTTTCCCAGAAAAATTTAACAGGTTTATTTATAACTGTTATAAAGTTGAACCGCTGAAAGTTGTTCACTGAAACATTTTGACTTGAGTTAATGCTTCACATCCCCGCATTTATATTAAAAATTCACACACAAACGAAAATGGAAAAACTGCCAATACCTGATTTCTGTCCCCTATTTTTCCACTCACAGTCATATACTCAGGTACCTTTTGACCCTCTGGGGGAAAAAATATTTAATGTTCAGAGCTACCAATAACAAGAAAAAGAGAATTTTTTTTTTTGAGGATGAAATGTTTTCCCATTATAGTAGATTCTTAAGCAAGTTCTCCACGTATGCAGCGTGCTAGCTGGATGTCTTTTGGCATAATCATTACACGTTTGGCATGGGTAGCACACAGGTTGGTGTCTTCAAAAAGGCCAACCAGATAGGCCTCACTTGCCTCCTGCAAAGCACCAATAGCCGTGTTCTAGAAGCGCTGATCTGTTTTGAAGTCCTGAGCAATTCCTCGCACCAGACGCTGGGAAGGCAGTTTGTGAATCAGCAGCTCAGCGGACTTCTGATAACGTCCAATTGCCCGGAGCGCCGCGGTACCAGGCCCGCAGCGATGAGGTTTCTCCACCCTTCCAGGAGAGGGCGCACTCTTGCGAGCGGCTTCCGTAGCCCGCTGCTTCCGGGCTGCTTTACCACAGGCGGATTTGCGGCAGTCGGTGTTGTAACTAGCCACGGTGTAAAGACCCCTTTGCCGCTTCTCCTCCTCCTTGGTGGAGCTCGTGGAGCGAGGGGCCGCGCTGGCGTTAGAGTGATGGCTGCGAGCACCACAGAGGTATTTTAAATGCCAAGTAGTTTCAAGTTCCTAGTTTCTTTGACCATACAACTTCCTTGAAAACTAGTAAGCTGCTGATGTATTTTATTCCAGTCAATTCTGTTGCTGTGACTATACCCAAAGTTCTTTCCTCGGCACGCCAGTCTTTCTCTGCTTAATCCCTGCCAGTGAGGCCACCAGACGGGGTTGGAGAGGCTGTCTCCTTAATCCCGCCCTTGCCATGAGGGCCAAGTCTTAGTAGACCTTTGACTCTCAGAGACAACTTCTTTGGTCTTGTTTCCTGTTGTTTGGAGCCTAGAAGTAGTTGTCTTTAACGTTCCTTCAAGGCTTCACAGTTACGGACTTTCTCCTTCCTATCATTTGTACTGACAAACCTGCCAATTCCTATTTCAGTTTATCTCTTTATTGTAATGTTCTGCTGAAAACAGCAAGAGCATCTGGGCCGGGCGCGGTGGCTCACGCCTGTCCCCCTAGCACTCTGGGAGGCCGAGGCGGGTGGGGGAAGGAAGGAAGGAAGGAAGGACGGAAGGAAGGAAGGACGGAAGGAAGGAAGGAAGGACGGAAGGAAGGAAGGAAGGAAGGAAGGAAGGAAGGAAATAAATAAATTAGCTGGACAACTAAAAATGCATATGTACAAAAAATTATCTGGGCATGGTGGCACATGTCTGTAGTCCCAGCTACCTGAGACAGGGAGACAGGGAGGGAGGGAGGAAGGAAGGAAGGAAGGCAGGCAGGAAGGAAGGAAGGAAGGAAGGAAGGAAGGAAGGAAGGAAGGAAGGAAGGAAATTAGCTGGACAACTAAAAATATATATGTACAAAAAATTATCCTGGCATGGATAGTGGCACATGTCTGTAGTTCCAGCTACTCGGGAGGCTGAGGCAGGAAAATTGCTTGAGCCCAGGAGTTTGAGGTTGCTGTGAGCTAGGCTGACGCCATGGCACTCTAACCGGGGCAACAGAGTGAAACTCTGTATCCAAAAAAAAAAAAAAAAAAAATAGCGTCTGGCACACATGATCATGTTCTTTCTTATCACTTCTGTTAGAGCTATAGGTTCTGTGAACAGGTACCTGCTTTCCAAATTATCGTTGGTAATAGTTTTGCCAATATTTGAAAAGGCAGAATAAGGTTTTCCAGCTTCATAGCTTCTGTCCTTTTACCACCTACAGTCTAAACACCTGGCATAAGCTTAAGGCGGCCTATTTTAGTTTTATATCATAGTAGCATCCAATTTCAAAATATCAATTTCTGTATTCAGAAAGGCTTACTGTTGCAATAAACAACCTCAACTGAGTGGCCTCAACAGTAAATTTTTATTTCTGATTCATGTTCCAATCCAGTGTAGATCTATATTTGGTGGAAGGAGTGGCAATTGTGCTCTGTTCCAGTCCTTTAAAGACCCATGTCCCATTCATTTGTGACCCTACTTCCTCTAGATCAGCAGTTCTCAAACTATGGTCCATGGACTTGAAGTGGAGTGATCTGCAAGGTCAAAACTGCCCTCAGAACACCACCAGTTTCTCCTAAGAATGTCCTTGATAAGGGAAGAATAATTAGTGATTTTAATAGATCTTGACTTTTGAATGCAAATCTTTTTCATATTCTGCATGAAGAAATGGTAATGATGCATAAAGCACTTCTGCTACATACTAAAGGACGATAGTTGTCTCAAGGAAAAGCCCTGGTACTATTGTTTAAGTTTCAAGCTCAACTTGTCTTTTTTACCACCCTCTGGAATAGTATTTTTGCTTGAAATAACAGATAGTTTAGACTTGGGTATTTGGCATAAATTTCCTCAAATATTAACAGAGTGAGCTAATTACTTCAAGTACAACTGCGAACATTTGTGACAAAAGGTAAAATCTGAGATTTCAAGTAAAAATTAGAATTTTGGGAAACCTTTATCTGCCATTATGAGCTTGAAAGTTTCCCAATACTTAAAAACTTTTCTGATAAGATGGGTGATGATATTGATATTTTATAATGAAATGTGTCATGTTTGAAGGATATGTATAACTAAGTGAACAAATATTTTCCAAATGACTAATGCATGATATTATAAAATCATGTATTGATAAACAGTCATTCCAAATGCAAAAAAGAGTCATGGGATTTAATGTAACAGAATATGAAAAGTTCATCAAAAGTGGTTTCAAATTCTATATTACAAAATTTAAAAAACAATGAGCTTTCGTGCAATATCGAAGAAGAATATCCCAAATCATCTTAAGTGACTCCTTCCTTTTCCAACTAATTGTGTGTGTGAGGCTGGATTCTTCATATGCAGAAGCAGATGTGAGAAGCCAGCTATTTTGTATTGAGCCAACATTAAAGAAATTTGCAAAATAGTAAAATAATGCCATTCTCACTATTTTTTCTTTTTTGAAATCATAGCTATTTTGATTAAAATGTTATATAAGTTAATATATAATGACTTTATTATTTTTTAATGGATTAATAAATATTTATAGATTTTCTCACTTTTGCATTTTAATACAGTAAATATCATTAGCTAGAATCCACATTGAAAAATGTTCCAAGTCAAAGTCTGTCATTTGATTTGGGTTTCTTGAATAATCCGTAATTTTTAAAAGTATAAAGGAATTCTTAGACCAAAAAGCTTGAGAACTGCTACTTTAGAATCCTGCTCTTTCAACCAGTAATGGGGAAGAAGACAAAGAATTACAAGTTTAGGTTTTAATAGTTTTGGCCCCAAAGTGACACGCATAATTGTCACTTATATTCCGTTAGCTGGATGTCCCTCATGCAGACATGCCTTGCTGCAAGGGAGCTGGACAGTGTCTAACTGTGTGCCCAGAAAAGAGGAGGAAAATACTGGTGAACACTGACTGTCTCTGACATGGCACTGAAAACTGGTAGTGATTATACTTTTCATGTAACTGTAATTGGAAAGTTCTTGATACTATTCCTCCTCTTGTAGGAGATTGTTCTCACCTTTTCTTATTCATTTCTACTTGATGTTTGACTGTCTTGTAGATATGTCTCCTCCTTTTCTGTAGGTACCATTGTTGAGGCCCTAAGTATGAATTGGCCTTGACAGATACTTTACTTATATTTTTTAAAGTAATACTTACAGGTAGTGCTGTTATCACTATTTCACAGAAGAGAAAATCTAGGTGAAAGACAGTGAACTAACTTACCAGCATCCTCTGAAACCAGGATTAAAACCTAAATTTATCTGACTCCATTTTCTCTGTTCTTTCTACTTTCTTATATCTCTTTATTTAAAAAAAAGACTGTCCCAAATCAGATCTGTCCATTTGATTTTCTATCCGTTTCTATTAGTTCTCATATATTGTCTAATTCAGATTGTTTGAAATCTTAAAACATTAGCAAATCCTTAGAACTTAATTTACATCATGTTCTTGACTCAGAGGCATACAGGAGATTTTCTCTCACTAGAAAATTTCCTGGTGGAAATATCATAGTTATTTAATAATCACACTCGATCTCTTTACTAGAATAAGGTGTATATTTTTCTACTCTCAAAGTGTTAGCTTGTAAATTGCCTTGTTCGGTTCTCTCATTTTTATTTGTAAAGGTATGTCTGAACCAAACTTTTAGCTAATCTAGTAGCAACTGCTATAGCAAGTTCAATCTCTGAAAGAGGTAATTTATTACCCCCTCCACTTAATTGCTTCCATTCTGCCTTTCGAGGATCTTATCACCTTCCTGTGGAACTGTTGCAATAAATATGCTAGGTAATTCCCCTGCTTTCCATATTTCCTTCTGTTTGCTTCAATCCAACTCTGCCTGCATATTGCTCACTGACAGACCATGTCCATAGTTCAAGCGTTCAATGCCCTTCCAGTGTCCACTCAATTAAGTAAAATTTCTGACTTACAGTTGTATCCAAAGCCTCTTCCATGTAACCTAAAACATTTGTACCCCCTTAATATTTTGAAATAAAGTAAAGAAAAAAGAAAGAAATGGACATTCCTTCAGGCAAACACCAATCCCATCCATGGGGATATGATCTTAGAAAACCTTCTGAAGGACAATTAAATTAAAATTCAGTTGACTTAAATGGATACCTTTGGGGTTATAGAACTTTAAGTGGTACCACAAGACAAAAGATATAGTTTTTACAGTCCTCAATGACTTGGAAATTGAGTGATTATCTATTGGTATAGAGTAATCTCAATCAACTGAGAGAAAACTAACATTTTTATCCCAATTCCAAGGATATGTAGACTTGCTAAAAGAAACAACGTGTTTATGTGACTAAATAGGACATTTAATTTCTCAATCTGAATCAACTACTTTAGCACATTGAGGATTTGCTCCAAGAGCTAAGGCTTTATTTTTGTTTAACTAAAAACCTCATAGTGGTAGTTCTTTCCTAACAGTGAGAAAATTCAATGTAAATTTAAGCCTCCATCCTGGAGAAATCAAAAGACTTAAAAAAATAAAAATCTAAAAATTTTATTATTTTAAAACACTTCAAAGCTTACAAAAAAAGGGTAGGTAAGAATATAATGAATGTTTGTTTAGAGAGAAAACTAAAAATACAAATGAAGCCCCTTTGTGTTCCTTTCTCCAAACCCATTTTCCTTTTTTGCTTCAAGAAATAACTATTCAGTTAATTTGGTGTTTATCATTCCTATGTGTGCTCTTATAATTTTACTGTATGTTTGTATTAAAAACCACATAATTATTTTTATTGTTTTAAGTTTTATAAATGGTATTTACCATACGTATCTTTCTGCCTCTTGCTTTTCATGTTCAAGCTTGTGGGTTTTATTTTTTTAGATTTATTTATGTTCGTATATGGATTTATTGTTTATTAACTTTAGCTATAAAAAGGTATTCCATTATAAATAAGCCACCCTTTATTTATCTATTTTTCTATGGTAGACATTCAGGTTGCTGTCAGTTATTTCTATCATTAATAATAAAAATAACCTGTTTTCCAATATTTAATCACCAAGACTTCAAATATCTTAGCATTCCATTTCATATAGACTAACTTCGTTACTCTAGTAAGGGTGAAAATTTTTT
Source organism: Lepilemur ruficaudatus (assembly GCA_963574885.1). NCBI lineage: Eukaryota > Metazoa > Chordata > Mammalia > Primates > Lepilemuridae > Lepilemur > Lepilemur ruficaudatus. The sequence goes on along the minus strand of CAUYRT010086454.1, from coordinate 62,014 downwards.
CACATATATTTTGGTGTTTCTTTTCTAAAGTACCTGTATAGATTCTTTGCTTATTTTCCACTGAAGTTTTTGTCCTTTTATTAATTGAAAAGTTCATTATATAATAAAAATATAAAACTTCATCAAATAGGTATAAATGTTGTTTTTGTCAATAGATTTTTTTTTATTAAGTATAACTCACATACAACATACACACAATCATAGAGCTGAATGAACTATCACAATCCATGTAATTAGCATGCTGGTCAAGAAATGAGGACATTGCACACAGTTCAGAGTCTTCTCTTCATGCCCCCTCTTCTCACCCACACTGTCCTCCCTAAAGAAATTACCAATTTGACTCCTAAGACCATGGTTGTTGGTTTTGCCTAATTTTGAGCACCATAGAGGAAGACATACTTTCCTATGTCTTCCTTCTTTCACTCAGTATTGTAATTATGAGATTCAGTTTGTGTTCATTTTCTATAGCTGCCATCGTTTGAGTATATCTACCTCTATATATTTGTTCATTTGTTTTTGTAATTGCTTCCCTTAGGCTTTCAAAACAACCCAAATCCTTACCTTGGTTTATAAGCCCAACATGACCTTGCCCCTCTCTCTTGCTGAGGTCACAGGGTGAAAAAATGGGAAAACCATGAAGTATACCTTACTAGACTGGCTTTATAGCCTGCTTTAACCAACAAGCTATATTGTCATCTAGTTTTATGCTGATTTTGAAAACTTTAGATAGTGCATAGCATGCTCATTGTGTGATCTGCAAAATCTTTGACATAGTCATTTTAAAAAGTTGCAAATAGATTTTTTAAAAAGTCTGTTTTTCCGTGTAGCCCAGCTGTTCTATGATAGTTTTCATCTGTGCTTTGAATCCTAAAAATACCTCTTAGTTCTGGAAGAACATTGCTGTACATACCTAATGTATGGTTCTATTGAAATGTTGTATCTTTTTGTTTTTCTGGATAAGGGAGTCAAGAGGGGCTCACTTTCTGCCAACCTAACTGTAAATGACATTAGATTCTTGTTCCTTTATATGCATAGAATCAAAATTACCCTTTCTCTCCTAAGTTTGAGTTCTGGTTTTATGGCCGCAATTCCTGGGACCACTTTTCTTAGGGCACTTTGCAAATGGTACAAGGCAGCTACTGGCACCTCAACCTCTTGAAACATGGCAGGTTATGGTTTTTAAGCTTAGGGATGATTAGGGAAGACCAGTGGTTTTAACAGTGTAGGCAGACTTGACTGCAGATTGAAGAAAACATATAAAAGAAAATATGACTGGAAAGGAAAAGTGAGTAGTGAGAAGCAGGAAGTATCTGACATTCAAGTATTTAACATTAATTAGCATTTGCTTTAAGCATAGTGAATATGATTAATTCTTAATTACTAAAAATATAAAAGGAAAAGAATTATATTAAAATTGCTTTTCAATAATATTATGGCAGTAATCATTTTGGTGCATTGGATTCAAAAGGGTAAAGCAGTCATTTTGAAAATCTAAAACAGGTAATAGATTAAGATCTAAAAAGCAGAAATCAGAGGTAATAGCATAAATGGTATGGGTAATCAAGCAATGCAAATTTGAATTTCTGACAAAAAAATTAAATTTTTCATTGTCCATCTGAAATGCTTATGTGATAAAAAGAAATGGAATTTTTTTCTATTGAAATTTATTTTACAGGCTACATTTTAATATAGTCTTTTCACCATTTCTGGATTTTTAAAATAATAACTGGGAGCAAAGGAGTAATGTTTGCTCACAGAAAAAGACCAGAAAGTTGATAGTATGTATGCACAAGTTAGCAATATGCATCCAGTACCTATGAAACTAATGTATAGTTTCATTAGTAGTTAAAGATATATCTAAATAAGGCACACATCATGTGTTACTTATGTTTACTTTAAAAATAATAATTTACTTTAAAAATAATATTAATGACATGAATCATATGGAATAATCCAAGAGAAGGTATTAAATTACTGAAAATGGGTACAATGCACATCAATTTTTAGCCACAAATCATGTAGATATTAACAAATAGATTAAAACAAGTTCCCTTAATAAGTGGGATTAGTTTGTCTTTTTAAATTAGTAGGTAAAATATTAAATTAGGTAAGTTGGGACATATTCATTGAATAATTGAATAAATGAATAAATACTGAACCTAATTCCTGGTTTAAAAGAAACTATTATGTATCAATTCAATACTACCTAGGATAAGTATAGGGTTATGCATTTCTTGAAAAAAGAATGTTTTTTAGGTCATGCAACCACATATGTGATTCTACTCTGTTCTATTCAAAATCTCTTGAAAACTTTTTTTGTTCCTTGTATATGACACGATTTCTTTTGTTAGGAATTTTTCTTAGATAGGCAGACAGAGAATGCAAAGTCCAGTTAAGTTTTAGAATATATTCTCCTCTATAATAAATTTAAAGAATGAGTTCTGACATCACTACAGATCTAAAGGATTTTACATACAGACCCACACAGACATGCACACAAAGACAGACATAAATTAGATAAATTTTATAGTTAGGAAGTAGGAGGAAGGCAGGCTGTGGTTCTCTAAAGACTTTGTGCAATTTTTTAATCATTTCTTTTCTTATTGATGATGTTTAGGAGTTCCAATAGAATGTTAAATACAAATGTTGATAGTGGATATATTTGTTTTGCTTGAGGCTACAAAGGGAATATTTCTAATGTTCACCATTAAGCATGATATTTGCTGAAGGTATTGGGTAGATATATTTCTCAGGTTAAAGAAATTTTGGTATTTCTTGTTTGTTGACAGTTGAAAACCTCAGAGTTGAAATTTATCTAAAGTTTTTCACTTTTAGTATGTTCATTAGGGGAATTAAAATAATAGTCTAAAGTTAAAGCAACCATGCATTCTTGGGAGAAACTTATATTGATCATAAAAATATAAATATTTATATCTGACTGGATTGAGTTTGCTAATATTTTATTCATGAAATTTCAACTTGTTTATGAAAGAAATTAGACTCTGATTTTCTTTGCTCATATTGCCCTTGTCTATTCTTTGATATAAAGGTTACAGTGACTTCATATAAGTTGGGGAAACGCTCTGTCTTCCCTTCCTTCCCCTTCCTCCTTCAGTCTTTCTGCTCCTCCTGCCTCCTCTTCCCACCCCTCCTTCTCTCTCTCTCTCTCTCTCTCTCTTCTCCCTCTCTCTCTTTCCTTTCTTTAGAGTAGTTAGTGTAAGGTGGATTATCTAATCATCTAGGCTTTGTGGGGGATTTGGGGGTGGGTATTTGTTTGATTTTTTGTGTGTTGAGGGTGGATTTTAAACTACTAAATAAATATCTTTAATAGTGCTAAAATTCAGGTTTTATAATACTTTTTTGAGTCTCTTTCAGTTGTTTATATTTTCCATAAAAATTATTATTCCTTTTATATTTTCAAATTTAAAAGAATAATACTATTGATAGTCTTGGGGTTAATTCTAAGTAAATAATTGAGCATTGCAGAGTTGGAAAGGAAAATAACAATACAGAACTGATACCAAATACGTGTTAATTCTCTTTCTCTTTCTTCCCTCTTATGGCTATTTATGGTTATATATTTTATAAATTATCTTTAGTGATTTCTTTACCTTACGTTAGCCATTTCCCTTTAGCTAACATATTCCCTGATATATTTCTTTCTTGTATAACTCATACTTAATTACATAGGGTAATTTTAAAATGTCAATTGTAGGCTTTCTAAAAGATAAAAAATGTATTTTGAAGATAAGCAAAGAGACTTATTGAAGCAAAGCTGAATTTCTTAACACCAGCACTGTAAAAGAAAATACCACATTGAGAGAATCTTAGTAGTATCCCAGAATATGAAGGTCAAGAATTTTTAGGGTTTAAGAACCTAGTCTGAGATTTTAAGGTAAGTTTTTCCAGGAGAGAAATAGCTTGAGATTGGTGGGTACAGTGAAGTGAATCTTGATGAGCAATATATTAGTCTAACAAATGAAATTTTTGGTTAGTTCACAGAATTATCTTTCAGAAGCAAATATTTCCTGGAGTTACAGCCAAGATTATTTTGCTTGTTCCCAATATTAGCATAAAAAAGTGAACATATGCACTGCCTCAGTATTGCTTAATTTAGGTACAAGAAAGTAATCCAGCCCCTCATTAGTGTTTGACAGTGTCAAGAAATCACATTCATGTTAGTTCTTAATCTCATTAGTTTGACTGTGTCTAACCCTAAAACTGAATATAGGCTATTATGATCTGGGAATAGTCTGATCTGGGTTAATCTAGATCTGTACTTTTGTTAAATATGTCATGATTAAGTGTAGAGTTTCTGATAGTAGTTTTTCCAGTTTCTGCAAGTGACATATATTCTTATTCTTTTTGTTGGAAGATCATTTGTTGTGTCATTTAATAAGACATAACAGTGACTATACAGCAGCTTTTAAGACCCTGAAGATCACAGATTTGATCTGTGATCACAGATTTGACCCTTGCAACACAGACAATAAGAGGATTATTCAAATCAGAGTTCATAGGCTACTTTCAAGTTAAGAACCAAGAGTATATGAATTAAGCTAAGACCACTTACCTCCAACCTGAAGAATCTGCAGAGCCAGATATGGGGACATTAGAGAAATTATCTAGTTTTAGTATTTCTTTCTTTTACGAAATTAGTTTCATTTTCTGGAAACACAGAGATCTGTCCAAATGAAAGTGCAACATTCTTCACCTAAGACAACACATGTTCCAACTCAAGATGTCATATTATATCTAAAGCATCTGTTTTGAACAACCACTTGTCCAATTTTATGAATCTCTTGGGTGAGAAGTTCTATTGCCTGTTGTCTTGTTATCCTACTAGTCTCTGTACTGTCCTGTGCTGTAGCAGGTAGCTGTCTATACAATTTTCAGGCCTCTTACACAGTATGAAATAAAGAGGCTTGGGCTGAAAAACTCAATCCAAATCCAAATTCCACTGTAGTGTTTAAGTTTTTTTAACTCAAACTGAGACTCAGTTTACTTGAATTAAATTATCTATTTTTTTTTTTTCAAAGGATGGAAAGTGATGGTTCAAACTAGATTCTGGATAATATCAAAGACCATCTTGAGGCAGGTATCAGTTTATTGAGGTAACAGATCTTGTCTAAGTTGTAGGTAGTAACCAGTGGGCTTCTGTGTCCCAAAGTTCGTAAGAGTTGTTAGAGGCTAAGACATCACCATAACCAAATGGTGTCGTTGAATGGTATTTTAATGTTCTTCCATTACTCATCAAGAATTATCACATTAGCTAATGAAACTTTTAGTATGTAGATCATCAGGGTATACCTAAAGCAAAAGAGCTTCAAGTTGAGCTTAAATAGTATGATTGTCTTATCACTTCTATAAAAGTGAAACAGCCTCACAATATAAACCATCAATTCTTTAGCTTTTTTTCAAACTCTGTTTTTGTGAAAATTTTACTACCTGAACAAGCTCAGATGAAAGGACCCTGGGTTGAAGACAGGAGTCTTCTTGTATAGGTACATCCTTAAAGGGGTTTTAGATTTCTGGCTCTCAGGCCCTGTTGAGTTATTAGCTCTCAACTAACACCTTAGTAGTTTAGTCCAAATATCCAGGATACCAAGTCACTTGTTATTATAAACTGGCATCAAAGAAGGTGTGTGGAACTGCAATAAAAATGAGTACAAACTTAACAACTGGACTTCTTGTGTGTTTTAGCCAAATCATAAGCAGTAAATTCTTGCCCAGTGTTTGACTTATATCAAAGTCTAAGGATGCAAAAAGCAATATTAAGGATAGAAACTTTCAAGTATCTTAGTTAATAGGTAAAAAATGTCTATTAATAATACAAAACTTTAAAATAATAAAAAGGAAAAAAAACTAGGAAAATAAACAAAAACATGCAGATTAAATAGGACTATCTGTGACTCTAGATATCTGGTTCTTGTTCTGTTGGTATTGTGTTCAAGACGTCTACCTCGTGCAGTTGTCATCTTTATCCGAAAGGTCTTGGGTGGACACTGTCTACTCTATGTAGTTGTCTACTTGACCCGAAGTCTTTAAAAAACACTTTATCATATTATCAAAGTTTATCTACCTCTGGAGGATTCCTAAAAGTCTTAAGCTTGAGGTCTCCGAAGTATGTAGATCTGAGGAGCAACACTTTAGGGTTTTACTGCTGTGTTAGTTTTTAACAGTACCAGACAGCATCCTTTTCACTGTAGTAAGGAAGACTTTTTTCTGTTTTTTCCAACAAGATGAAATCTCCCAAAACATTATAATGGTAGAAATTGAAGTACTCTATTTACATACAACACACAATTGATTTTTAAGGATGTAATCCACGATTGCCCTGGGAGGAAAAAGAAATTATCAACAGTGTGAACTTTTTGATTTGTATGATAGTGAGCCCTATAATTGTTCCTGATTAGCAAGAATAATGGAACTAATAACCCAGAAACAAAATCATTTTTTAAAGTCATTGTACATTGTACATTGTTTTTTGTATAGAACATAAGTATATTCCTGAGAAATATACAATTGTTACACACAGATATTTTTATTTATACCTAATTAATTTAGGAGGATGGAATTTCTCTTTTGATTTATCATTGTTTAAAACTTCTAAGGTTGGTAAGTAAAATAGCTATTATTTTGAGTTGATTAAAATTTGTAGAATAAATCACAAACTTGGTTCTATTATCCCTTCATTTGTAATATGAAGGAGCAAAGATAATTTAGATTTAAAAGAAATCTTAATAGTTTTATTATTTTGAGATGGAACTTGAATTTGGAAAAGACAAAATCAATAAGGTTGTTAGTGAAACAAAATACTAACATAAATCATAATAATATTGCAAAGTAGTTATAGGCAATACAATAATTAAAATGATTATTAGGAACTTCCTTCTCTTTCAAAAATAAGGAAATTTTCTGTCAAAATGATTTAGGAACAAAAAATGTTAAGAGGGTTAATAAAAGACTTTTGGTGATAAAAAGAAATTCTTTTACCTGGATATAGAACTTGGACATTTTAAGAAAGGAAAACCCACACTCTAAATTTATTTCTTTATTTTTTCCATGCAATAAATTATAGTAAATAATTTATAAGCTTTTTACATTAGGAATAAATGTACTAACGTTAGGTCAACACTGCCAAAAAAGTTTTGAAGACTATTTATTTCTCCCAATTGACTGTCCATAAACACTAAAACCCTAAACAAACTGATATATTAAAACTCAGTTCTTTTACATGTACAGTGTCTTCAAGTTTGTCTTCTATTGTCTTTTCATTAATTATAAACCTTTCAATTAACCTTAAAATACTCTTATGTTTATTTAGGCATACACAAATATATGTGTGTATATGGAAATACATAACAAAATGAAAGCTTTTAATTTTAGCTTTTAAAGATAAATTAATCATATTAAATAATGTGTATTTAAATTTATGATTGCATTAAATTATTTATTTATTATATTAATAAACTTTACAGTTTTCTTTAGAAGTATACAAACCATATTTATCATTCTTATGCATATTTTTAGTTCTCTGTAATTATTATAGTTATCATTATCTTAATTTTTTATATTACTTACCACTTTTAACCAAAATAACTTGTTTTTCTGGGAAAAAGTGAACTAGAAGGTAAAAATACAGAATTTTCTAGCTATATTTTCTGTAAGTACAATTTTTTCAGAAATTTAAAAAATTTTAAGGGGAAAATATACAGATATAATTATTAAGGCATTTATACATATCATTAGTTATTATTTTACATATAGTCTTACAAGTGAATTTAAAACTATATATGGTGATATGTACTTGTATCTTTTTCTTAGAAAATTATTCAAGTAGTCAAAGATCATTTATTAATTAGCTAATTTTAATAATAGATAGAAATTTTCAGTTGAATAAATATCTGAAAGTTATTTAAGCCAATTATTAGGGCTTCATAATTAGAAGCATGGTAGCATTAAACCATTATAACTGATGCCCAATATTGTTTCATTTAATTGAATACAGTTTTATATTTTTATAATTTTAAAGCATTTATGGAAACAATAATAGTTTACAAGGCCTATTACTAGTATAAGAATTTTACAAAGTTTAAATCATGAAATATTAATCTCAAATTTTATTTAATAAAAATATTATGCTAATACCATTTTTACATAGGGACTATATCAGAGAGAAAAAATGTAGAGTTGCTTTTAATTTTAAATTAAATCACTCTAACTCGTTCAAAATATGAGGTGTCTCGATTTGCATTTCTCAAGCTTGAACCCATTATTCGAAGTGAGGTGACACAAGACTAGATTTTTTTTTAAAGTTACTCTGCCTAATAGCTGTGTGAACTTGAGCAAGCTGCCTAGGGCTTTCAATCTAAGTTTCTATTTATAAAATGAGATGGAAACAGGCCCTACCTTATTAGGATCTATAGAAACTAAATGAGACAATTAATGTAATATATGTAGGATAATGCCTGGTACCTTGTGTGTACAGATTAAATGCAGATTATTATGGTAATAAGTTTGATTCCAAGTGGATCACTGTGTCTAACAGACTGAAGAGGGGCTAAAATGGATGGCAAGAGAGGAGATGAGTTAAGCACGTATTGTGATAGATCCGGCAATACGTGATGTTAATTTGGAGTAGAGTGACGGACTGGAAATGAACAAAAATGAACATACCCAAGAAAAAAATGTATTTAGCGCTTGTAGGATTTGGTGATAGATTAGTTTTGTAGAATATCAGGAAGGGGATGTCAAGGATCATTTCCAAATTTTTTATTTGTGTGATAGGATGAGGGAGGACTACGTTTAGAGAAGGCCCAGGCCAAGAGCCAGGAAGCGCAGGAGATCTTGCAACTGGTTTTGGGCAGGTTGAATTTGGTGTGTTTTTGAGTCATCCTAAGTAATATGTCAAATAGGCAACTGGATATATTGGAAAGTGTAGCTAAGGAAGAATCATCAGAAGTGAAGCTTCATCTCTCATTAATCCTAACATGCAATTTATACTCCAACAATATTTGTCCTAAAAATGTCCCATAAGTTTTCTTTTTACACTTATGCCTTTTATCTTGGTATTTTTTTCATTTTGGAATGTCCTCCTCCTATCTTCTTACCTGGATATCAGTTTTACATCTTTAAGTTTGGCTCAGAGGGCATCCTCTCCAGAAAGCTGTTTCATAAGCAGCCTAGTACTTCAACAAACTTGGCTTTCGTTCCTCCTAGTTCACCACCTCCCTTGAAGTTAAATGTGGCCATTGTAACTAAGTTGTGGTCAGTATACAAAGTCCCACTTTCAGGCCTGGCCCATAAAAAAGGACTTCTATACCCTTTTGTCTCCAGCTGCCTGTTTGATGTATAGAATCCAGTGGTAGACTCTGAGGCTCTAGGAGATGCCAGAGCCATAGGATGGAAGTCTTTGAAACACCAAGTAAAAGGAGCCCCACCAAATGCATCAAATATATAGAAATTCATGAACAATAAAAAGTTATACTATATTAGACCATCGAAGTTTTAGAATTCTTACAGCAATTAACCTACCCTGAAATCTTCCTAATTTTCCACGACTATGCTAAGTGCTCTACTATGTTCACAAAACCCCTGGGATATTTGTGTCATTTTACTTTCCATATTGGCTTCCATATGGGTTTATGTGCCTATGTTTCACAAACTATAGGTTCTTTGAGGGCAAAGTCTGTGTCTCTCTCATCTTTTTATCCCTAGATCTAACATGGTTCCTGGAACCATGAGTTGGCTCTTGGTGAACATTTTTAGAATGAGAAAATTAATGGATAATTCAGTTCATTCATCCAATATTGTCATGCTGTTCTCCTAAGACCAAGTTGATATCATAACACAAGTTAAGACCTCTGCATTTTGAGGGTTTCAATTCTGCAATTATTTATTAATTCCTTATTTGTATCTACCTTTTTTGACTCTGTCTCTTAATTTTCACAATTCTCATGATACGTTGAAAAAATTATTTTTGAATTCTCTTTCAATATATAGTTATTAAATAAACTTGATTGTTAAAATTTACTTTTATAATAACTCTTCCTTATAAATTACCTTCATTTTGGTGCTGCCTTTTCTCTTTCTGCATTAATAAGTATTCTTTCTTCCTGTCTATTTCACCCAAAATAATGAGTCTCTAATTCTATCTTTTAGGTAAAGCTTATCCTCTGCTTTTAGATTTCCAAAACCCTTCCAATTAATTTTTTTAAAAATGAACAACAAATACTTTGGTCATGAATATTGGAAACAAAAAGTACATTCTATCTTTCCTTAGCCCTGATGCCTTGCTGTTTTTTAAATTCAGCTTGGCATCTTAAAGTGCCATGAAATAATTAGAGAGATCACAGAAGCCTACCCTTCTCCTTGGCTAGAGAACAAAACATGTCAGATCACCATATGCTACCCCAACACTTCAATGCAACCTTCTGAAAACTCATAAATTTCCAACTCCAGCGTTTCTAAGCAACCACACTAATATTTTCAGCCACAAATTGGAAGAGGGCCCCGGTGAAAGCACATAGAGAAGAAGAATTCATGGAAAGAACCCTAGGAAATGTCATGGTGCCATTAGACAAAAAGGAAGGGAAGGTGTGCTTCCTCAAAGGATCTGCATGTGGCAGGTGGGTTGTGGTCTTTATAATTAGTGAGAGTTGTTCTGTAATAGCAAATGCTTTAAATCTTGATAATTTTAAAGTGTAGCTTAATGCTAAGCCTTCCTTGTATATTCTTGATATATTTAATGTTTTAGTACATTTTAAAATTATAAATTACTTCAACATTTGGATATAAAAGAAAAGTTTGGCCCCTATGTCTAATATTTTTCAGAAATGTAATGTTATAAACATTTAATATTTATTTATGTGTTTGCTTATATAAGCAGTATGGTGTAAAGATGTCTGAATTTCGTGAACCAGAAATTTATAATATAATAAGGAAGAGCAGATATACACTGTCCAACTTTTAATTTTGCCCTCAAGATTTATTCAACATATAGTCATTAATTTTTCTGAAAGATGCTCAATATACCAGTGAAAAGTTTGACATGAAGAAACACAAGTTTAAGGATCAGGTTTTGGAAATCAGGAATGTTGGCATCTACAATTAGAATCATCTATGTCTGAATCCTAACCCACCACCTATTAGCTGTTTGACCCTAGTCAAGATACTTAAACTCTCTCAGCTCTAAAATGGACACTATACTATCTATCTGGATTATAATAGTGGTTAAATAAAAATATACATGAAGTGATATGCTACTATTAATTGATGACTACTATAATTAATATATTAATGGCTTGTATCACTCCCTTTTAATTATCTAACTCTCCTTTGGAGAAAGTGGTGCCAAAATATCATATTCTTCCAGAAAATCAACTCTCTACCTTTTTGAAAATGCCAGTGTGGGATTCTTCAAGCAGTAGCAGAACTCATCAGGGCACATGTTAACCATGTATTATTCTCCCACACTTTTCAAACAGTGGTTTACTTTCTGCTGCTATTAATTGTACTCTAATATATCGGAAGTCTGTGTCCATCTCCGTCCTCTTTTTTTACCCTCAGAAACTCTCAGGCCACCGCAGTAATCAAACCTACCACGTGGGTGAGTAATGAACAGAAATGCCACATATCCAGCAGGAATCTATACACAGAGCAATCTATCCTCCTTATCCTCTGCCAAAATCCTGTTTTACTATGGATGGAATATGTTCCCAGAGCAACACAGTGATGCTCCAGGCTCTAAGTACCTTGCCTCTGGCTCCTCTTTTCATGCCTGCAACAATTTATTAGAAGCATCCTCCAATGGATGTTAGCTTTTCTATTTATTATTATCCAGAAATGAAAAGTTTATCCATTGAGGAACAAGGAAATACTTTTCTAGACTTATAATACAGTTAGAAGTAATTTAGTTTTCAGCTTTTCTCTGAGGATTTTCTAACGCAACTGAATATATTCCATTAGTAACTAACATCTAAGACTTGTGTAATGTTTTTGACTTTTAATATCTTTTCATGTGAATTTCATTTGATCCACAAAATAATCCTGCAAATTAGACTGGACAGGTGCAATTATACTTCAAGGGAATGTGAATGAGACTTAAGTGATTTACCTAAGGCCACAAAGCATGTTAAGATCTGACTCAGAGCTCCTCTACCAGTCCAGTGTCCTTTCTAAAATAATATCAGAAATTTTCTGTGTAAAATAATACTTGATCAATAATGGACAGAGATGTTTCATAACATGCTTAGACTGTTTCGATATATTGAGAGTTTTGTTCTGCACATAGTTTCTCATAGTTTGAATCTTTTTGTGATCTCAAGTTGTCTGTAAAGGTAGCAGACAGACGAGTGCAGCAGACAAAGGCTGATTTCAGTTGTCGTGAAATCTATATGCTGTTGAGAGCGACTGTGTTGAATGACATGACCTTACATGTATACATTCTAGTAGTTTTTTAAAATGCTATAATCATTGCTTCATTTGAAAAGTTCACCATAATATTGTGAGGAAGGTAGAAAAAATTATCATTTCCATAGTAAATGTTACTTCCCTAAATCTATGTCAAATAAGTAATTGTGAATGAGTGAACTCTTACTCCATTTTTTATGAGAAGGCTGAGCCTACATCCTCAGTCGACTTCTTCTTGAGGTCAATTCTTGTGATTTGGTGTTAAAGATTATTTTCATGACCTCATGGTCCATTTTAGCTTAAACATTGCCATTACCTAAATCAATCATTTAACACTGATTTTATTTTACGACATTCTGCAATCCATGGCACCAAGAGAAAGATATAGGTTTGGTTTCTGTAACCCAGGAACTTACATTCTAACTAGAATACAATGAGGCAGGCATATGAGTGTCAAAAACACAGAGGAATATAAAATATTTAAAACAAGAATTCTTGAGATATTACTATATAGATTCCCAGTGGTTCTATTTAGGGCTAAAAATAGAGTAGTCCCCCCTAATGTACACTTTCTGAAGTCTCAGGTGCCCACAGTCAACTCCAATCAAAAATATTAAACAAAAAATTCCAGAAATAATTCATAAGTTTTAAAGTGTGCACTATTCTGAGTAGCACAATAAAGTCTCACACCATCTTGTTCCATCCAGCTCAAGACATGATCATCCCTTTGCCCAGCATATCAACAATGTCTACATTACCGGCTTATTAGTCACTTAGTAGCCATCTGATAATCAAATTGACTTGTCACAGTGTTGCAGAGCTTGTGTTCAAGTCTTCTTTATTTTATTTAATAACGGTCCTGAAGTGCAAAAATAGTGATGCTGGCATATTGTTAAAATTGTTCTACTTTATTATTATTTATTTTTGTTGATCTCTTACTGTGTCTAATTTATAAATTAAACTTTATCAGAGGTATATATGTGAAAAGACAGCCCTGCTAATAAACTAACAGAGAAAATAAACTATCTAACAGGAAGAAAAAGGAGTAAACTCATAGCACATAATTGTCTCTTTGAAGAGAAAACTCACAGTATATAACCACCCCCTTTGTTTGATTAAATACCTGTGGCTTAACATGTTCTCTTTAAGAGTTTGTTTTAACAGCACTTAAAGAGTACTGAACAGGCCACTGCCAGACCACATTCCAAGACCACTGATAAGTCACCCTTACAGAGAAGAGCAGAAAAAAAAGGAAAAAAAAAACACAGCCGCTTCACAGCTGCCTTCTGCTATTAGCTGGCAGCAATGAATATTCTTTTATTTCTTCCTCTTTATCCCAATAAAACCCTCAATCCCTTACCCTCGAAGCAAGCACATCTCCTTTCTTTCTTTCATGCTGTGCCCTTCCCTCCTTTGGGGTGTGAAATAAACTCTTTCTCTAAACCTGTTCTAATCTTTGTGTCAAAAATTCTTTCTCAGCCTGTGCTACGAGTTCCTACCCTAACTTTTGGTGGCCCATACAGGGAGTCACTTCTCTAACTCCATACAGGGAACTTACTTTCCTGCCTCTGTCCCAAGACTGATCCCTGCTCTGCTGTGCAACTCCCATGTCATCCTTCTCAGTGCCCTCAATACCGTTCAGAACTTGGTAAGTCCCTAGGGCTTTGGAAACAGTCATATACTTGAGAAAGAGTGGCAGCTTCGCAGTTACGGAAACCTCAATGCCAGGTCTGCCACTCTCAGAAGGGTGCCTTGAGGGATGCCTCCTAACCACCCTGTCCTGGACTTCTCCCAAACCCAGGGATGCCTGGCTTTGGGGAAGCTCCTCTCTAGGCTTCATTTGGTCTGATCAGAACCTGGAGATGCCTGAAGGAAAAAGGTTCTATGTAAAGTTCCTGTCAAGCCTTCCCCAAAAGAAAGAAAGAACAAACGCAACCTTGACACTGACACTTCTCCTTTCTTTCTCTCATGTCACACCCTTCCCTCCCTTGGGAAGTAAAATGAATTCTCTAAACTTATCCTAATATTTGTGTTGAGAATTCTTAGCCCATACTGTGAATTCCCACCCTAACAATATGTATAGTAAAAAACATAGTATATATAAGGTTCAGTACTATCTGTGATTTCAGGCATCCAATACAAGGGTCTCAGAACGTATCACCCACAGTAAAGAGGGGGCTACTGTATTTTCAGATGGAATCCTGAAGTCAGAAGACTGATGGCCTATAAATTTCCAACAATTGTTAACACAGAAAAGAAGTTAAAGAAAAGCTGTATTCAGACCTTGTAGAGGGCAGCTTTCAGATCTCTAAGTAATTTGAGAAGAGTTTGAAAGGTATAAAAAGTAGGATCTACTTAAATAGATACTTAAATAAAAGTGGCAAAGCTAGTTAGGGGGCAAATGGATAGAAAAGTAAGAATAAGCTTCTGTTGTAATTCTATAAAAATAGAAAAAGATCTTGGTGTAATCTCTCTGGAGAAAAACAACAATTCATCTGATGAAAATTATAAAAAAAAATTAATAATCATTTAAAGTCTAGAAATTATCCTAAAGGCACACAGAAAATTTATAAAAATTCATTCAGGAAAAACTGCTTAATTTCAGTAAGAACAAAGATAATCTGTGCGTTTGAGCCAAGAATATTTTATTACCCACCTCTACCCCCAGCTCCACATTACAAAAGCTCTACCCAGGTATGTGCTGCCAAGATGGCTGTTGGCACGTCTCACCCTACTTTCACAAGCTCTACTCCAAGCAGACATATGGCCAAGAAGACCTGGATCTCTCTTCCCCTATCTCACCCCAACTCATAACGCAGAAGCTCTATCCCAGGTAAAGGAAGTGGATGATACCGGGGCCCAACACACTGGTAGGGTGAAGGTTCCATGCCCAGAGGGTCAAGGCAGGACAAACAAGGGCTGGCCCACATGCACTCCAGTGCCAACTAGCAAGTAGACTAGGGATGTCACTCCAGGAAAATCAAGCTTCTGCCCCCAACTCTGGTTCAGTGGCACAGCAGTTCTACCCAGGTGGAAAGGCAGTAATAAGGATGAAGCGTGCTTCAGCTCTGCCTGAGAAGACTGACTTTATTTATAGCAGGGAATAGAGAACTCAGTGCCTAAGGGTGTTGTCAAAAACAATAGATATCTTTGTGGAAAGCAATTATGAGGAGGCTGGTAACTCTGATAACAAGCAAAATTACAGAGTAGCCAGAAGTTCAATTGAAAGAATTAAGAAAAGATATGACCAAGAAGAGTCTTCCTTGATTCCAGACAGTTCTAGGGGTCACAGAGGCTTTGTCCATGCACTGGACTGCACCCACTCAGGAGCATCAGAGCAGGATGTGGGGCAGAGTTGAAAGTGTTCCCACAAACTATACATAGACCCATAAACACAGGATGCAAATCTCAATGGCAGCAGGTGCTGACAAGGTTGAATTTTACCAGACCTCTCTGACCCTGGAAAACAACCAGAAATACAAAGGACAAAGGAGTTAAATAATTCCCCCATCTTTTATGTTTTTGAAAAGGCTTGCTGCAAAGAAACACCTTTTCTCATGTAATTTAGCTAAGACTCATGAATGGCCCTTTTGTTTGCCAATAACAAGACCAGATACAAACACATTCTCAGTGTTTGCCTCATAACTATTTGCTGAACTGTTTGTCCACATAATCAATTAGTGTAAAATGATTGCTAACCAAACTTTATTAATTTCCTCTCCTTTCCACATACCTCTGAACTTTAACCTACCCTCAGCTTGAGCCAGCATACAACCTGTCTTATATTGACCCTCTTGAAAATAACAGTGGGATAAACATTCTCTGATCTGCTCTGCCATTCCTCCCTTTCATCCCACTTCCCACATGTAACTATTTATAGCCTTGTTTACTCCTCTCTACAAAAGAAGATCTCTTTTTACATAATCTTTGAGATATTTGCTATGATTGTTTTATTCATCCTATCACAATAATTCCTTCCTCCTCTTTGCAATAATCCTTTCCAGAAAGTCTCTCCTTGCCTAACTGGATTATCTAAATTTTTAAAAAAATTTTGACAATGCTTAAACACAACTTGTGATCAAATATGGAGTGAACGATATTTTACTCTGATCTAGGAAAGACACCTATGAAGCCAGAATTTAAAAGAATATCACAGTCATTCTGGAAGTCAGGAAGACTTCTTCCCAGGAGGAATCAGAGAAGAAACTTCTAAGATACTAGACTAGGGTTGAAGAGGTGGCATACACACACAAAACCCATAAAAACTCTCTGAACTCATATAACTGATATAGCAGTCTTCAGTCATTAAGCTACATACATATAAAAACAGTAAAGGGTAAAAATCTAACTGACTGAGGGACTTAAGCACAACTTTAATCAATAAATGCTCTGCCAAACCAGAGGTTTCTTGCAGGTAGCCAGGACAAAAGATAAACAAAAAGAAAAAAAATAATAATTTTAACAGGGACATCAGAGGTTACACATGGTGGGAGAAAAAGACTTTACAGAATTTGTTAAACCAGTTTGCTAAACAAATATATAAATAACCAAGAAACACAATCAATAATCCTTGGAAAGTCATTATCTAGAGTTGCTACCATATGCTGTCTAAAATTTCTGGTTATCAATAAAATATTTGGAGATATGCAAGGAAACAGGAAAGTCTGACCCATACTTGTTGGGGGAGAAGCAGGCCCTAAAAATTGCCTTTGAAGAGGTCCAGATGGCAAACTTAGGAGACAAAAATTTCAAATCTTCAATTTTAAATATGTTCACAGAACTAAAAGAAACTATGTTTAAAAAAATTTAAAAGCTATATAATGACAATATGTCACCAAATAGAGAATACCAATCATTTCAGAAATGATGGAGACTAGAAAGCAGTGGGATGATATACTGGAAGGGCAGAATAGTAAAAAAAAAAAAAAGTGTCAACTAAGAACCTGATATCCAGCAAAATCATCTTACAATACCGAAGGTGAATAAAAGATATTCCCAAATAAACAAAAACTGAGAGAATTTGTTTCTAACAGAATTCCCTTACAACAAATATTAAATGAAGTTCCTCAGGCTGAAAGCAATCAGCACCAGATAGTAATTCAAATCTACACACATTAAAACAAAAAGAGTATCACTAAGGGTAATTTAAAAGGACAATATAATTGCATATTTCTTTACCTTTGTTCCCTTGACGAATTTAAGAAACAATAGTTTAAACCAGTGTGAATAAAATTGAATAGGTTTTAAAAACTGTGGTTGGTAGAATAATGCTCCTTCCCTCAAGATGTACACATCTTGATCTCTGGAACCTGTGAATATGTTATCTTACGTGGAAAAGGGCATTTTGTAAGTGTGACTAAGACGAAAAAATCTTGAGACAAAGAGATTATCCTGGATTATCCAAATGAACTCTAATTACATGAATCCTGAAATGTAGAGAATCTGCATTGAGATGATTTGATCATTTAGAGGGCAATGTGATGATAGAAGACAGGACAGAGGGATGTAAGGTAAAAAGAACTTGATCTGCCAAGGCTGGCTTCAAAGATTAAGGAAGGGAGTGAGGAGTATGCGTGGGCATCCTCTAGAAGCTGGAAATGACAGGGCAATTTATCCTCTAGAGCCTACAGAAAGGAACACAACCCTGCTAATGCCATGATCTTAGCCCAGTGAGACCCATCTCAGATGTCTTACCCACAGAACTGTAAGATAAAAATTTGTTTTATTCTAAGCTACTAAATTAATAAATTAATTTTTATTAATAAATTTAATAAATAAATAAAAATAGATAACCATTTAAAGAGATATAATTAGCAACTTTAAGACTACCCACAAAGAAAAGCCTAGACTCAGATAGCTTCACTGGCAAAGTATACTAAACATTTTTTTAAAAAATTATACTAATCCTCCTCAAACTTTTCCAAAAACTGAAATAACTGGATTTCCAAAAACTAAGCCACTTTTACCCTAATACAAAGATCAGACAAAGCTATCACAAGAAAATGTCACTATAGACCAATAACTCTTATGAATACGAATGGAAAAATCCCTAATAAAATGCTACCAAACAAAATCCAGCAACATATAAAAATGATATTATAAACCATGACCAAATGAGACATCTCAGTAATTCAAGGGTTAGTCGGTATTAAAAAATTATTCACATTAATATTGATAGCACAAAGCAGAAAAAAGTTTAAGTTTTTGATGTTTAACAATAGGAAGGCCTATTCAATAAATTATGCTAGGAAAACGGGATAGTTGCATGCAAAAGAATGAAACAGGACCCCATCTCTCACCATATGGAATGAAGGGTTAAATGTAAGACATAAAAACATAAAAATTCTACAAAAAATATAGAAAAAAATCTCTTAAACATGGGCTTAGGCAAAGAATTTATGACTAAGACCCCAAAGGCAAATACAGCAACAACTAAAATAATTAAATGGGACTTAATTAAGTTAAAAAGCTTCTATACAGAAAAGAAAATAATCAATGAGCAAATAGACAATGTATAGAATGGGAGAAAATATTTCCAAACTATACCTCTGACAAAGGACTGCTATCCAGAATCTACAAAAACTCAAAAAAAAAAAAAGCAAGAAAAAACCCAAAGAACCCCATCAAAAATTGGCCAAAAGATATGAACAGAAGTTTTTCAAAAGAAGGTAGACAAATGGCGAACCAGCATATGAAGAAATGTTCAACATCACTGATCATCAGAGAAATGCAAATTAAAACTACAATGAGATATCACTGTATCCCTATTAGAATGTCCATTATTAAAAGGCCAAAAAGCAATCGATGTTGACTTGGATGTAAAGAGATGGGAATAGTTATACCTGTTGATGGGAGTTCAGATTAGTACAACCTCTGTGGAAAACAGTCTGGTGATTTCTCAAAGAAATTATTGAAGACATACCATTCAATCTAAGCAATCCAACTGCTGGGAATCTATCCAAAGGAAACAAAGTCATGTTATCAAAAATACTCCTGCACCCAAATGTTTATTCCACAGTTGCAAAGATGTGGAAACAACGTAAGTGTTCTTTAATTCGTGAATGGATAAACAAAATGTGGCGTATATGTGTTTGTGTGTATACACCCCCCCAACACACACAGATACATACCATAGAGTACTACTTAGCCTTAAAAAGGAATTAAATAATGTCATTTGCAGCAATGTAGAGGGAACTGGAGACCATTATCCTAAGTAAAGTATCTCAGGGATGGAAAACCAAACACCATATATTCTCACTAATATGTAGGAATTAATACATGGCATATACAGGCACAAAGGGATATAAAAGACATTAGAAACTAAGAAGTGGGGAGGGTGGTAGGGTGGGTGTGGGATAAAAAGTTATCTCTTGGGTATGATGAGCAGTATACTGGTGATGGGTACACCAAAAACCCTGACTTAAGCATTATAGAAGATATCCATGTAACAAAAACATTCATATACCTTAATTAATCTTTTGAAATAAAAATGACATATTTGTATATTTATGCCCTTGTAGGTTACTTTAAGGAATGAGACATCAGAACTGTTGATGGTTTTTTATACTATAGGGGAATGGAACCAAAAATCTTATGGGGAAGGAGAATCATGGAAGACCGATACATAGATTTGCTTTTAGTATTATTCTATCAGAAGGTACACATAGTTTTTGTATTTATTTAAAATAATAATGGTAGTTACCTGGGTGATGAAATAATGAGCCATTTTATGGTGTCTTTAGATTGAGTTGATTTTTTAAAATAGTCTTTCCAAATTGTCATTAAATAATTTCCTCTAGGTAGTTCAACTAGAGTGAGTAAAAAGACTTAACTTTATATTTTATTCCCTTCGAATTTTGTTTGTTTTACTTTATTACCTTTTGAAGGTATTCCTGTTAATAAAAAACAATAAACAGTGGTGCTGAAATAAAGAAACTTGTCCTGTTGTGAATAAAATCTTTTATACTTGAGAGAAATTAAATTCTTAAACTTTGAAAAACAAAAGAAGATTTAACTATTTTTCCATGATATTTGCTGAAGTGCTGGTTTAGAAAAATGCTTGTGTCATTTGATATTAAAAGTTCTGCATTTTAGTTTTACAAGTAGCCACTGCTATGGACTGAATATCTGTGTCTCCCAAAATTTCATATGTTGAAGTCTGAATCCTCAGTGAGATGGTATTTAGAGATGGGGCCTTTGAGAGAGAATTAGGTTTAGATGAGGTCATAAGGGTGGAGCTCCCATAGTAGGACTGATGTTCTTCTAAGAGGATGAAGATACCCAAGCTTCTCTCTTCCCACCATGTGAGAATACAGAGGAAAGGAGTCTGTCTGCTCAGCTGATGATTGTTGAACATCTTGCACACCCCTGAACTTTCTATTATGGACTTCACCTATTTGTAAGAGAGATAAGTGTTATCTTACTTAAGACAGTGTTATCTTGAGTTTTCTGTCTTACGTAGTTGAACCTAAATGTAAGTAAGCATGCATTTTATTAGATTAAGAAAACTCACCTCTATTTTTAGCTTGCAAAGAGTTTAATCATTAATGATTGCTAAATTTTACAAAATGATTT
Source organism: Lepilemur ruficaudatus (assembly GCA_963574885.1). NCBI lineage: Eukaryota > Metazoa > Chordata > Mammalia > Primates > Lepilemuridae > Lepilemur > Lepilemur ruficaudatus. Next base: position 41,026 of record CAUYRT010086454.1, on the reverse strand, counting down.
TACATATAGTTTTCTTCTCTGTTCCTTTAATTTAGTGAATTGCTTAATAATTATATTCCCCTCCAGTCAGAATCTACTGTTTGTTATTTATGCTTACTCTTCCTCATTGCAAAGTTTCTTCCTATATTTCTAAGATATCTTTATTGTGAATTTATTTGCTCTGGAACTTAGCCACAGGAATTTTGGGAATCTTGCATTAAGGTGCAATATCCCAGAGAAGATTTTCATTTGCCTCTGCCAAGAGCCTAAGTAAACTAAAAAGCCAGGGCTACATTAGAATTAATTCTCAAGATTCAAGTTTTCAGTTATACATATTTTCGAAATCCAGTTTCATTGCCACATTAAGGACAGTTTGCATTTTGACCTGCTTAGTGGAAAATATCACCCCCCACCCCACCAACAACCAAATGCCATAAACAGCATGTTTTATTGGAAGGGTGAATTTTTTGTTTATTTATATATATATGCTTTGTTTAGTTTACCCATATCCCTAAATTTACTAGATACAAAGGTTTTCAATCTAATGGTACTGTGTTTGAGCCCTAGGTTTTGTCTCCTGTTCTTTGCAGAGTAAAGACACATTTGAAATGAAGCTCCAGGACAACAGGTATTCCCGAAGCTCACTCACTTGTTTGGATTTGTTGTGATCTCTTAGTCTCACAGTGTTACACATGTCTACCTTCTCCTCTGATATGCTTGTAAAACACACTTTTAATATTTATCCAGTGCTTGTTTTTGACCAGCCTGTATTCATTCCCTAGACAATATAAATATTTCACATTTTCTAACTTTATATAAATGGCATCATACATTTTAAACTCTTTTGTATAAAGCTTCTTTGCTTACCACTGTGTTGAAGACGTTCTGTTCCTATGGAAGATGTAGTTCATCCATTTTCATTGCTGTATAGAAACCCATTGTATGTACTGCAGATGAGCATTTTGAATATGCAGAATTATAGATTATTTCAAAAAAGTGTTACTCTAAAATGTTATTTCTCCAAAGTATGTGCATGCATTTTGTCAGAGCATGTTCATAGGAATTGAATTGGTAGTTTTAGGGTATGTACGTACAGAAACTATGTTGGTAAATTGCTTACTAACAGAGACATACCAATTTCTACTCCCATTAGCAGTGTAATAAGACTTTCTATTGCTCCACATTTTCACTAGCATTTTATTTTGTCACACATTATTAATTTGGTGGTGTGTAGTAATATCTCATTATGGTTCTAATTGGCATTCCCTGATTGGCATGTGGTTGAGCATTTTTCTTTTTCATTGTATACTATTTTTTTCCTTCTGTTAATTTCATGTTTAAGCATAGTATATTGCCTGTTTTTCTATTTGATTATCTGAGGTTTTTATTTTTAATATATATATAGGTTTTCTTGATCTCTTAAAACTCACCAGAAATGGCAAAAACTAGGGCTGGGATGGAAAAATTTTCCCCCTAGATATTCATTACCTTGACAAGTATAGGAAATATGAATATAGGAAAAATAAAGATATATATGAGAAGGGCAAACAGGAAAATTCTCAAGAAAAATACTAGAGCTAAGATATAAAGAAAACAGGTATAAAAGTGTCATTTCATAACTGGAAGCTCACATAGAAAAAATTTAAAAAAAGAGGGAAGGAAATCATAATTAAAACTATTTCGTAATTTAAAAAAAAAGATGATGTAAACCAACAGAATGAAAGTTTTCATCACAAAACAAATAAGATCGATAAGAACAAGAGAAAACAAACCCACAGACAGATTTTTAAGAAAATCAGAAACAAAGAGAGAGCAAAAGAAATCAAAAGAAGCAAATTATCTACTTTATAAAGGAACGCAAATTGACTCCAGGTACAAGATTACAATAGAATAATATTCTCAAAGTCTTAAAGGAAAGTATATTTGAACTAAGATTTTAATGTCCAGCTGAACTCATTTAAATGCAAGAACACGATAAAGATGCTCTCAGACACAATAGACAGTTAAAAAACATTTTGAGAAAAAAAACTCAGAAGGAAATAGTATGTAATCTCTACCACAGTAATACATTATTAACTTTTAGAGACATATATCAATAAACAAAGCAAAATAATAGATCTTTGGAGGATGTGTGCATATCCATAATACATATAATATCTAGACATGGATATACATATATCCTTCAAAGAGTAAATATCCATTCGAGTGGCTGTCTGTGGTGAAAGTAGGGGTGGGTAAAGGAGTGAGAGTGGGGAATGAAGATGGAAAAGAAGTGTGTAAAATAAATAAAACAAGAATCACCCTTGTATAAACTGCTAATGTTGGTGTGCCATGATGTGTATCTGTGCAGTCCTCTCTCCCACACCTCAAAAAAATGAAGCAAAAATGTTCCAATAGAGCTATAAAAACAAGCAAACTACAAGGAGACTTTGAGCCACACAATTATAATTAGAGAGTTTATTGCATCACTTTCAGAAACAGATAAGCTGAACACAAAATATGCAAAGATACAAAAGATTTAAATAACTAAATCAATAAACATGAGGTAATAGATGTACAGAAGCTGTACATAAACAATTTATTATTTTCAAACATTTAAAACTATCACAAAAATTATGTCTGAATTGAAATAAACATTTCGATTAAATACAGAATATCATATACAAAGTTAACAGATACTACCAGATGGGAAATGGCATTTTCAATATCCAAAATTATCCAGTAATTATTATCAGGAACATAAAAGACCCTGCTGATGATATACGACAAACAGAAAACCTAGTGGAAAAATGAGAAAAGTCCATAAATAGCCTACATACAAAAAGGAAATTTAAATGACTTGTTAATATATAAAAATATGCTGAGCCTCACAGGTAGAGAATAATTAAAATGAGATATGACTTTCAATCCATAGGTTGGTCAAACTTAGTAGGTAATTCCAAGAATTTTCATACATGGGGGAAAATAGGATCCTTCATTCTCCATTAATCAAAGGCCAAACTGATTTCGAAGAGTATTATGCAGTATTTAGGGGGAATAATTATGTAGCCATATATCCAATGACTCAGTAATCTCCCCTCTGAGTATATGAGTCAGAGAAATTGTAATCAAATTCATTAGGACACATGCATGAGGCTGTTCATCTCTACACTATTTGAGGTACATGAAAGCTGAAGTAAGTAAGATGAACCTCACTTGGAAAAAGAAAAAAGTCAAAACAGTCAAAGATTGTGGATGTATAAAGTAAAAAATTATAGAGGAGACAAATGCAATGTAATACATGCATTCCCACGCAGGCGGACGCACACGCACACACACACAAACATACCGTTAGCGATGGTATTTAAAATCCAGTACTTACCTTGTTGGTACCTGCCTGGGGTTTATTTTTCTCAGTCTCCTTGTCTCACTGAACACCATTAGCTTGATCGGCCTAGAATTTTAGTTCTTCCTTGATATAGATCTTTTTTAGAGTGGGATTAATCATGATTAAATTTTCTACCTTTTTACTCATCTTTATCTTCCATATTTCCTTTGGATCTCCTGGCAAAGAAGAGGTTGGGTAAGTCAAGACTACAAATGATGAGGGTCTGGACTAAGAAAGCATCAGTGTTAGCATTAAATCCCTCTCCAGCTGGTTATGGACTTTCAGGCTCACCGGATAACAGAGATTACTGAAAGGGTTCAAAGGATGATCCATTCAACATTATATTTGAAACTGCTCCTGCCAAACTTGCATGTTGTGGGGATCAGCCCAGATTGCTGTTCTGCACAGAAAATGCCCAGGGCCATCATCATGCACCAGCTCCCAGTTAGTGTAAAAGTGGTCTTGTCTCAACATTGCCCTAAAATAATAAAACCAGCTATTTTTCATAGCCAATGCTTCTTCACACAGACTTTTTAATGTGTGTAATTATGTAATAGTAATCCTTTCAAAGTAGGAAAAGAAAGACTGTGAGCTCAAGAGTCTGGACGTCCATGCTAGCGTTTCCACGGTGAATCTAGTGCAGAAGTCAGCGGTGCAGCTCCAACTAAACCAACACTATTAACCTCTTCAGTTGCTGCTGCTTTCAAATTTAGTTATTTTGTCACTTGTTCAGTCTGTATATTTTTCATGCTGAAATCAGATATTTTTGCCTTGCCCACCTAATTCAGTCCCCTTCATTTTTTTTTATTCTAGTAAAAGTTATTGATCCATCTGTCAATTGCAACTGAGGGAGGTAGAACAACCTTGTACCTTAGGACTTACCAATTTTATCTGCAAGTTGCTTCTAAAATTTTTTCATGACAAAAGCAATCAGAAAATGTGGGTATTTTTAGAGTCCACATTTTAAAATGGACTGGTACACTATAACAACATTCTAAATGCTTCTTTACAGACTTTTATGTGATTTAACCAGAAGCATCTCTGTACTTCAGGAAGTTTCCTTATTTTATCCCTGTTAATTCAAGAGTTTTGAATTTGAAGCTAGTATTCAAATATTTTTAAAGAATAGAAATTAACATAGTCTGAAGCTGTAACACTTTCTGGATTTTCACTCGCAAGCCTACAGAGGCAGGACTCTCAATAACACCCAAACTCTGTCTGTTTGTGGAACATATTAGACTATATCACTAGTCCGGTGTCACATTTGTTTTGTAATAGATTTAAAGTACAAACCCAGCTCATCCCAGGCATTTCTCATTATCATCACTAGGTAGCCATATGAGATTTGTGTATGATCTCCCAGTTTTCTAAAGATATGCACTAACTTCTATTCTTTGCCAAAATCATCGTGGAAAATTTTTTCCTAAGAAATCATTTCCTTCTCAATCTAAACCTCACATTTAAACCTCAAAATAAATTTAATTCTAAATTTAAACCTCAATCTAAACCTCACATGTATTACCTTAGAAGCAATCAGAACATTTCTTCTGATCTATTCCAGTTGAATAACCCTATTTTCCACCCCTGCCCTCTCAGTGTTTGGGTTGCCATATCATCACATCCCACATTCTAGGAATCCACAGATTAGGATGAGTCTGTTGCCTGTGTGGCTTATTCTTCACCAGCACATGATTCATGCAGTGATCATCATCGCTGACGACCATCAGCAGTGGTCGTCATGTGTCAGCGGTGGTATGGTGTTTTCCCTCTGTATCTATGGACTTCCCAACATTGACCAGAGAGGAGTTTCTCAAACAGTTGAGTTTTATTTTTTATTGGAATGGTATAGTTTCTCTTTCTGCTCAGCATTTTATATCTCTTTCTATGTATACATAATACATAAAATTTAGAGAAATATGTGTATATATACAAGTAGGTACATCATCATGAGTGCATTTACATATTTCTAGCCAGATAAAACATCTTAAATTATTTAACTCGATTTTGCTTATTGTATGTGTATATAAACTTCCTCTGTCACATCTCAGGCAAGAGATTATTTAATCTCTTCTTAAATATTCATACACATGTAGAATTGATTATCATTTAAAATTCTGTCAGCTGTAACTGTATAGAGTTAATTCCCACAATAGACTCTACTCTTTCTATATATAACATTTACGAATTGGTTCATGTATTCCTCTCCAGAAATACCCACAATACATTTAATCTAACCTGAGGTTTTCAGGGTAACTTGATTATGTGCATTTTTATTTCCAGACAAACAAAAGACAAACCAATAGCCAAAATACTTGAACAAAAACTGACCAGTCACTAAGCCAAGGTTCCCTGCTTTATAATTACCTGACAAATAAATGATATGGAAATAAATTTGTGAAAAATGTATGATGGTAACTATTGAATTATTTCTGGTATCAAAAATAGACAACAGGAAGCCATTGAATAAAAAGTAGGATGAACACTCTGGCAGATTCCTGAAGAATGCCTAAAAAAAGTAAAAAAATAAAAAAAACTAGAAATCTAATGAGGCAAATCCTTACAAAGAAGAAAAACTTGAAAATAAAAGACACTCACAGTAGGAAGTAACATATAAAAACAGGTGTGACTTTTCAGTTTTGCATCAAAAGAGCATTTAAAAGTTACATAACTCTTTGGATAACAAGAATTCTAAGAGCTGAACTGGAAGCTGTGACAGATGTTACTACAAAATAAATTCCAAAATTATTCTTTCCCCAGGAGAGTGAGTAGTAGTAGGATAGAGAATATCATGTTTTCTTATACTACCTAGGGATACATGTTTTAGTGACATTCAAAACAAAATAGAATAATTAAAAAATAAACACTGCATCAACGATAGCAACAGGAAATAGGGAGGAAAATTATAAACAAGAGTCTAATTTTTCTTTTTTTAACCTCAACTCTTGGTTATTCAAATAGACCTCATTATGCTCTCAAATTTGAATTTCAATATACTAAAAAATGAACAAATAAAAGATGATCAGAGGTTGTTTTATGTAAAGAACAAAATTTAAAGCCTCAGAATGAAAATATATTTGGTCAGGAGACAACACAGTTGATAGACAAAAAACAACATCATATTATATAAATATTCCTATAACACCACAGTGCTTAGTCTGTTTTGTTTTATTCTTTTTTCAATTCTGAACTGCCCTCTTCACCATCATCCTGGCCCGGGGAGGCTGATTTTGTCCCATATAAAGAGCTAAATCCAGGCTGTCTACCAAGAGTCCCAGACATATACCCAAAAAGTCCAAGACCAATACTGTTTATTAATATTCAGATGATTTAATTTAAATAAGATTATTTGAATATCTATATATCAGGCTATTTAATTGTTACTGAGGATAAGAAAATCAATTAATATGACCATTGCATGTGACCCATCCCCCACACACAATATGATGTTATAGTAAAGATATATAATAGATCTAATTTAATAGGGAGTACATGTGGTATATGTTTTTCCATTCTTGTGATAGTTTGCTTAGAAGAATGGTCTCCAGTTCCATAGAGATAGCCCTTTGTATATATTTCTACTGTATGTATGTATATGAAAGCTATCAGAATACAGAGGAGGAAATGATTGTTTCTTTAAGATGCTATTAGTTTGAAATGTTTACATTTACTGTAAAAGGGACCTGATACTAGCTCAGACCTGGTCAAAACTAACAGGCTGCATATCTGTCTTATTCGCTCCCTTGCTCCTCACTGTAACCTCAGTAAGTCTTTCCCATTAATTCAGTTTTGATACAGGTATAAGATTAGATCTCAAACCAAGTAATCTTCTACCTAAGACCAAACCCTAATCTACAGCCTTGTCAGTAAATTAACAATTTAACCTCAATTAATTTAACCATCCCTTTTATATGTCACACCAGTTCCCAACACTACCTCTATATACTAAACCACAATCCCATCCATCTGTCCTCTCCTGCTTTACAGTAAGTTTATTGAAAATGCACGTTGAGTTCATTCATTAACAAATACTTGTGGAGTGCTTACAATGAGTTGTGCTGGGGAAGTGGTACAAAGGTGAACAAAATAAAGCTCCTATCCTCAATTTATTCTATTGCAATAGACAACCACAAATGGTTAATTTCAATAGACCATTTAAAGAATATAACATTTATGTAATATAAGGGACAGAAAGGAGCACCTTACTCAAATTAGCAGAGATGAGATAGGAAAACCTTCATTATGGGGTTGACCGTGAGTCTCAGTTCACACCATGAATAGTCCTTGTTTACAGTTCTTGTCCCAACATATTTTTTTAATAGTGTCTTATTTCACTTTAAAGCATGCCCTGTCTCAGATGGAAGTGATATTCATAAGGAGGTTATAGCTTAATTAACACTATAAGGAAAAGTAGAGTGAAATCAAATGAAGATGTCAATGAAGGGCATTCCAAACAGAGTATATCATGTGCAAATCACAGAGGTAAGAATGTGTAAAATGAATAATTGCAAAAAAAAAAAATCAATATGACATGCAAAGATTGGCAAGAACATGAAATTTGCAAGTAAAAAGGAACTACATAAAATGGGGCTTGAACCTAATTCTTTAAGTAATAGGGAGTTACTGAAGGCTTTCAAGTAGACAGATGATGGGAGGAGACATGACCCTATACGAAAAAACATACTGTTGGACAAACACTGGATTTTAGTGATTTTGAAGCAACATGATGCTGAATAACCACTAAAACATGGACTCAGACCAGATTTAACACATTGACTGCCACAATAGGAAAAAAAATTTCCTTGAGGCCATGGTGTTTTATTACAAAATAGAATAAAACTTTGAAAACAAAACAATCATTTTTAATTTAACGAAAAATTGTTATTTTTTATTGTTTTCTGTGCCTGAGTTATATGCGACTTGAAAATAGTTCACACAGCTCCCAAGGTGAAGAGATGAGTGAGTTATATATGCTTCACGAGGCTCAAAATTAGCATGAGTTAAATACAACTCATATGGCTGTTAATGTGTTAAATCTCAGCCTGATTTAAATCCTAACATTGCCACTTACCAGCTCTCTTACAAGCAGACTCCAGAGTTGGGCTGCTGAGTCTGACACGTAGTTCTGATACTTATTATCTCTATGACTTTGGGAAGATACTTAACCTCACTGTGACCCAGTTTCATTACCTATATAATAAAGAAATAACACTCCTTACTTCACAGTCCTTTAATTAATGTTAAATATATTAATATAGATAATTTCCTTAGAACAGTGCCTGGAACAAGGTTAGCACCTTCTGCTCACATATATCTTGCTCAAGATTAATTCACAGTGAAGTAGATATTCCTTGAAAAATTGAACAATTATTATGAGTTAAATGTTGGATAACATAATGGTTACAGAAAATGTAAAATATTGCTTGGGATTGCAAAGGAAAGAAAAGACAAGACAGGAAAGGAAAGGAAAAGAAAAATTAGTTACTGTTCCAATTCCCAAAAGGACCTCTGCTCTATTCCATAACAAAAGGATGAGGTAACAATGATAATCTTTGAAATGTCACAAGGTTTTTTTCCATTTTATTAGATCGAAATAAGTCTTGAAGAATGACAAGAAGAGATCTTCTCTGGAATAATATTTTCATAGTTGCCTAAAGGGCAATCATCTCCAGTCTGTTAGTAACAGCAACAATAAGTAGCTGATGGAATGGACTTACTGCATATGCGTCATTACTAGTACAGTATGACTTTTTCAAATTTGTTTTAAATTTCACAAATTCTTTAGTACTAGGTTATTTTCTTCAGGTGATTTCCTATCTCTTAGAGCAATTAAGTTGCAAAAACATACATCTTCATATTTAAAGTAGTTGCTAGAGAAATTACAAATTAAACGCACATGCACATGTATATTGGTGTCCCACACTGAGGGGACACCCAGGAGGTGCCCTGGGGCAGCTCTACCTTTAGCTATAGCTGTTGTGTACAGTCTTTGCACAGACTGTAGACTTGGTATCCCAGGGCATCTTGCTGCAAAGGCACAGTCCATAAGTGCAATAGATAAACAACTTCATAAGCTACTTTAGTCAGTGAGAGAGAGGTCTCAATGGATGGATATTTCAGACTCACATTCTTCGATGGGAAAATTCTGTGGTTTCCCAGAGGGTCCCCAGCAGGACTGAGCACAGACATCTAGAGTAACAACCAGCTCAATAACCCAATTTAATTAGCTTTTTATCTATTCTGTCTCATTCTCCCCACTTCTTCACTCCAGCATTCTGGGATCACCACCCAATTAAACAATCTGTTTCTAAATCAAAATCTAAGGATTTGCTTTTGGGAGAACCCAACCTATGACAAGGATCCCATTATATTAAAATTTAAATATTCTCCTCTTTGTAATAAATTCAAAAGCATTTCTAATAAACTGAGTAGGTAATCACATCAATTGGCCTTTCTACACGTCAATAGTCCTAATCTGTTTTCAGATTCACAACTTCCTTCACTTATAACCACACTCATGCTACTGGTATGAAGAAAATTACATGTATCTTACTATTTCTAGCACCATATCTGATTCTTTTCTTCATTAGAAAGGGAATAATCTTTCATAACATCTATTTAAATGTTCTATTGTAGAAAAGGAGTCAATATTGACAACACTGAAATAGTCTTCAAATTTCAAAAGAAATGTATCTCAAAAATTACTTAATGTTGGAGATATAACCTTTCCATATTTTAATGGCCCTTACTTTCAATCAATACAGCTCACACAATATTTTGCTCAAGATTTATTCAACAAAATAGATGTTTCTTGAAAAACACTTTCTTTCCCTATCATACCGACTGTTGACATACTAGTGAATTGTTTATAAAATGAATGCTGTATCTTCCTTTTAGCTGACACGTCTCTGTGGTTTGCTGTTTATTAGTTTTGTTTGTTGTGACTTAAAATGCAGGATCTATTTTCCCCAGTGTTATTGTCAGGTTTTTTTTTTTCCCTAGTGAGCTAGAATATAAACCAGAATATTCTTATTTATAAGTAACTACTGAGATGTCCTTCAAATCCACTTTGAATTTCCATTAAATTCTCTCTATACTCCTCAAATCTTAGAAATGTAAAAAAATCTAATGCACGACTTAAGACTTTTTTTTGAGCTCTTTGTGTTGAAGTTATAAAATATAAAAATTTATTTCCAGGGTCAGAAAAGTCATGTCATTGAAATCTCTTTAAACTGTTAGCATTAAAATGAAAAAAAGATTAAAAGTAATGACTTTTTTTAAAAGGCAATTTTTTTCATGCGTCTTTCTACCCATTCATCTATCCATTCATCAAACTTGTATAAAGTATCTAATAAGCTGGGCACTGAGCAAGGTGCTGGAAATACCGGAAATAAATATCTCAGCCCCTGTTTTGAAAAACCTCAATTTGGTTGAGTAAACAAACATGTAAAAAAATGGTCAAATTCCAACTTGACAGATGTTTTAATAGATGTATTTTCTAGAGGCTAAGGGAGTGTGGAAGCATAGAGAAGCTAATTCTGTCAAGAAAACTTCTTGAGGAGGTGATATTTGAGATAAACCTTGAAGGATAAGTTAGCAAGACAGGAAGTTATGATGGGCATTTCAGGCATGGTACAAAGACAATAATAAATAGCATACATTTTTAAAATTTTCATCTTGTGTTTTTTTGGTTCAGATTTTTCTGAAGAATACAAATGCTTTGTTCTTCTATAGTATAGAAAAGAGTAGAAAATCTATGCTGGCAAAGAAGGCAGAGATCTTTGTCTTGAAAAATTTGGATTTCACACCATAGGTAATTGGCTTCCTTCAATTAATTTTAGCATTTTTACAATATTTGTGTTTTAGAACCTGTGTTGGAAAAGGATAATCTGAAGTCTATGGAGAGTGATAAGGAAATAGCATTGAAGACTAGAGAAGCTGTGAGAATAGCTTTGGCTCCTGCTCATCTTCCCATTATCAGCAGCTTAAATGCCCCCATCTGGGAGAACTTCTGACTACTGTCTAACGTTGGCCCCTGGCACTGTGGTGGGCTCATAATAGGCTTTCTATGATGATTTGCAGAATAAAAAAATGAATAAAAGGAAACACAGCAAAGAATGAAAGAGTTAATAAATACTTGAAGAGATCAAAATGACACAGAATAAGGTAATATTCAAGAAATATTTTTAATACAAAATCAATAATATTTGGTGATAAATTTGAAGAGAGACAGTTTTGATTGTTTCAAAATAAAATGTTCTCATTTCTAAGCTCTTAGAAAAAAATAAGCCAAAAGAGAATGAATATAACTGGAAAATAGAGAAGACATTTCCTAAAATATAGGAGGGAAAAAAGTCAGAAAGACAGAATATATGAATAAATAAATAAATATGAATAAACAAAATAGAGGACCATTCCAGGAAATCCAACATATAAGAGTAGAAGGGAACAGATAAAAATAAAACAGGAGTAGCATGGTAGGTAGAATTCCAAGTACGACTCCAAGACGGTGAATATGATGAGATAGGATGAGACAGCATCACTCCCAGGACTATATTACATTATGTGGCAAAGGGATTTTGCAGATTTGTCTAGGCAGGCTCAATATTATGATATGAGCCTTTTGAAAGCATGGAATGTTCTGTAGCTGGTAACTGAAGAGGAAATGAGAGATTCGAAGCATTAAGGGGATTTGACCTGTCATTGCTGGCTTTCAAGATGGGCTGAGGTCGTGTGCCAAGGGACACAGGTAGCTTTTAGGAGCTAAGAGTGGCAACCGCATGACAGCCATCAAGGAATCAGTGATCTCAGTTCTGCAGTCGCAAGCAACTAAATTTTGCTAACAACGTCAATAAGCAAGGAAACGGATTCTCCCATAGAGGCCCCGGAAAGGAACATAGCCCCACAGACATTTTGATTCCAGCCTTGTGAGACCCTATTCAAAGAACCCACCAGAACCCACCTGAACTTCCGACTTAAAGAACGGTGAGATAATAAATAGGCAACTGCTTTAAGTCATTAAGTTTGTAGTAATTTGTTACACAGCAATAGAAAACTAATGCTAGGGAGATGATGAGAATGACGATGATGGAGAATTTCACGGATCTGAGGGGGCTTTAAGTTTCTAGATTGAAATGGCCTTCCTAATGTTCAACAAAAAGGACCCACACCTGAATTAAACATTGCACAACTTGAGTTATAAAGAGAATATTTTAAAGTCTTACAAGTGAGGGGATGGGAGAATAAAAGTTACTTACAGAAAAATTAAAAATGAACTGGTATCAGAAGCAGTAGACCACAAGTGATTAAGTGTCCAGTTTTTAATCCAGACATTCTCATTTGAGTCCTCCTGACATGGCCATTTTGTGGCTTTGTGATCTTGGGTATGTTACTTAACCTGTCAGTGCCCAAGTTTCTTATTTGTAGAGTGGATATACTAATACTACTGTCTAGGGCTATGTAAGAATTCAGTGATTGTATACCTATCACTTTGATATGTATATAAATATAGAAATAGATACAGATATGGTGGTAAGAATAATTTCTGGCACAAATTAAGCACATGTTCAGTTCTTATTTTCAGATATTTCATCAGCAACACTAGATGCTCAAAGGTAATGATACAATCCCTTCAAGTTTCTTAAGGAAAAATATATTTCAAAATTAGAATTTCAAATACCATAAAACTATTAAGTAGCTATGAAAACAAGACATTTGCAGACCTGTATATGTACCTATGATAGGAAATTTTTAAAGTATATACTACTACAAGAAAATAAGGAAAGAAAGCAAGAAAGATGGCTTTAGATCTAGGCAGTAGACCTGGATGGTAATTATTAGAAGGTAATAAAGGAAAACATCTGGATAACTGTGTTTTCTAAAAATTACAACCTATCCATATTGGAGCAAGGGGACAATATTAGTTATAATAATGTTTACTATGAGTATTGTTGTAAACTTTTGATTTCAACCTATATCCAACCCATGGAAGATTTCCTAATGACTTCAGGATAAAATATCAAAATTCCCAGCTTGATAACATGAAAGTAAAGTGGGAAGTAGAGGCAAAAAAAAAGAGTGGAGGAAACAGCTGGAATAGTAAATGTATTATTTAAAGTTAAAAAGGCAGCCAATAGAAGAAAAGGATTATAATAAAAATAAACAATGGTGAAAGGAAGGGATGTAAGTGAACTACCCTCAAACACTTTTATTTTTCTCTTGATGCTTTGGATAACTGCCGCACTGCCCGAGCCAGCCTCTCTACTACTGCACTAGATCCCAACCCCTTTTCTACTCAAGGAGGAGATTACTCTGAGTTCCTCCTTCTTCCTCCTGGATAATCATTTTTTCCTTCTTTTCTAGATCCTTCGCGCTGACTTACACATATGTACGTTCTTTTGTCCTAACAAAACGAATGAAAACAAAAACCTTTCTTGACCACGCATCCTATTAATATTTCAACTACAGCCCCATATTTCCAGTCCCCTTTAGAGCAAAACGCCTCAGAATTGACTAGATTCGTTGTCCCTAACTCCTCTACCCCACACTCCAGTGTAGCTTTTTCCTAACATCTGAGAAATAACAGGTACAATAAAAATGACATTTTATATTAAGGATTCAAGAGATAATTTATTAAGTTGTTAAAGCAAAAAGTAGAAGTATGATCATATTAGTTAGTTAAGAATACCAGCAGCAAAACAATTCATAAAGATTTCCTCTGGGCCATGGGTCAGGGGTTAGGAGAGAAGAGGCTAATGGTTTTTACTTTTCACCAAAAACACATCTGATCTATTTGTTTGGTTACTACATGTACATATGATTTGAGAAAATAATTTTAATTTATAACAGCATTCACTTTCTATTGTATGTTAGCTACAGAAGCTTCATATTTTCATACAGGGACCTATGAGCTATATTTTAAAAGCCAATCACTAGTCTTTTTAATTTCTACAAATATAGACTTCTGTTATGGTTGGAAAGTTTATGGTCAGGAAAACACTATTTTGGGACCTACTTTTTTGCCATAGAGGGCCAACACAAACTGGCAGCCTCAACATTTTAAACTTATGTGGTTCCCAGTGACATCTTATAATCAGTACATTTTTAAAATTATCCTTTATAATGCAAACCCATAACTGCATGGTAACAGTAAATAACAATCAATACTAGCAAATGGATAACATGTAGACAGGAACCTGGATCAGAAAATGTCCTGAAGGAGCTATTGCACAGGCCACGTGTCTTCGCAACCAACCAAGTTGCAAGTGAGGACTCCATACAGCCCCTCTTGGTCAGCTGAAGTGCAGGAAAGGCTTGCTTAACTCAAAGCCATGATTTAGAAACAGAGAGATTTCCATTTCGCCTGAATCAAGCATGCTCACGGGCACATGCACACACCCACACACATATCCTACACATTTTTGAGTTGGGAAGATCTCATGTCTTTTCAAAATAAGTAATATATTTAAAAGGATCCAGTGCAGGATCTTTGTCAAAGAGCTACTAATATATAGAAGGAAAGGAACAGTAATAAAAAAAAAGAAGAAGAAGAAGAAGAAAGTTTTGCTAGGGATCAGCTGAAAATTTAGACAAAGGATTTTCCCAATCACTCAAAAAACAAATTTGTAAGTGCCTTTATTTAAGAAGAGCTCATGTGGTAGTTCTATTTTTAAATTTTTTTAGGAAACTCTACACTGTTTTTCATAATGGCTATACCAATTTACATTCCCACCAACAGTGTACAAGGGTTCCTTTTTCTCCATGCCCTCACCAACACTTATCTCTTATGTTTTTGATAATAGCTATCTCAACAGGCATGACACAATATCTTACTGTGATTTAGATTTGCATTTCCCTGATGATTAGTTGAGCACATTTTCATATACCTGTTGGCCATTTTTGTGTCTTATTTGGAAAAATGTCTTTTCAGGTCCTTTGCCCATTTTTATATCAGGTTATTTATTTATTCATTTGTTTGCTGTTAAGTTGTATGAGTTCTTTATATATTTTGAATATTAAACTTATCAGATATGGAGTTTACAAATATTTTCTCTCAATTTATGGGCTGCCTTTTTATTTTTTTGATTGTTTCCTTTTCTGTGCAGAAGCTTTTTAGTTTGATCAGTCCTTCTTGTTTACTTTTGCTTTTGTGGCCTGAGTTTTTGGTGTGATATACAAAAAACCACTGCCAAGTTCTATGGTTTAAATGTAAATGTATACACCCCTCCAAAATTTACTAATGTGTGTTGAAACTTTTAAACCCCAAGGTGACAGTATTAAAAGGAGGGGATTTTAGGAGGTGATTAGGCTACCAATGCTTTGCCCTCATATAGGATTAATATGCTTATAAAAGTGCTTGAGGAACCTCAACGCTGTTGCCACTCTGCCCTTCTGCCACGTGAAGATGCAGCAAGAAGAACCTTATCAGACACCAAAAACTGCCAGCACCTTGATCTGGGACTTTCCAGCCTCTAGAACTGTGAGAAATAAGTTTCTATTATTTATAAACTACCTCACCCGTGGTATTTTGTGATAGTAGTAGGAACAGGCTAAGACAAAAATTAGTACCAAGAAGTGAGGTGCTTCTGTAACAAATATCTAAAAACGTAGAAGCTTTAGAACTAAGTAACGGATAGAGGCTGGGTCATAAAGGACTATTCTGGTAGGGCTCAGAAGAGAGTGAGGCTTCAATCTTTTAGAGATACTTAAATGCTTGTGATCATAATGTTGGAAGACACATGAACAGTAAAGGCCATTCTGACGAGGTCTTAGGTGGAAATGAGAAACTTAGGTATTGGAAACTGGAGGTTTCCATGTGGGCTGCACCCAGCAAAGCCATGGAAGTGGGCCACCTAAAACCTTGAGGGCCCAACCCCTGTTGCAGGAGGGCACAAAATGGACTCAAAGATCATTCTTAAACCTCAAAATTTAATATTGTTCATTTTATTGATTTTTGGACTTACTTGAGATCTATTACTCATTTCTTCTTTTTTATTTCTCTTTTTTGGAATGGAAATGTCTGTCCTGTGCTTTTTCCACCATTGTTGAAGCACATAACTTGTTGGATTTCATAGATCCACTCCTGGAGAGCAATTTCCTCAGGATAAAACACATCTTTGAGTCTTACCCATATTTGATTTAGATGACATTTAGATGAGGTTCTGGATTCTAGCCTTTTGAATTGGTGCGCAAAAAGTTAAAACTTCCGAGGCTACTGGAATAGCATGAATGTATTTTGCATGTGAGAGTGTAGAATGCTATGATTTGAATGTATGTGTGGCTCCAAAATTCATACATTGGAATTTAAAGCCCAAGGTGATGGTGTAAGAGGTAGGGCCTTTGGGAGGTGATTAGACTAGGAGAGCTCCTTCATGAATGGAATTAAATGCCCTTATAAAAGAGGCTTCAGAGATCTGCCTTATTTTTCCATCCTTCCATTATGTGAGGACACGGTGTTCGTTGCCTTTTTTCCTTTTGCCTTTTCCACCATGTGAAGACATTGCGAGTAGGTGCTATTGGTGGGACAGGCCCTTAGTAGACACCAAACCTGCTGGCACCATGATCCTGGACTTTCAAGTATCCAGAATTGTGAGAAATAAATTTATGTTATTTATAAATTACCTAGTCTAGGGTATTTTGTCATAGTAGCACAAACTAACGGACACACTAAGACTAATATTAAGGAGTTTTTCTTGTAGATTTTCTTCTAGGAGTTTTACAGTTTTAGGTCTTACGTTTAGGGCTGTGAAGCATTTTGAGTTAATTTTTATGTATGATATAAGATAAGGGACCAGTTTTATTCTTTTGCATGTAGACATACAGTTTTCCCAACATCATTTATTGAGGAGACTATCGTTTTTCCATTGTGTCTTGTTGGTGGCCTTTTCAAAAATTAATTGCTTAGGTTTATTTCTGGGCTCTTTATTCTGTTCTATTGGCCTATGTGTCTGTTTTCATATCATTACTATATGTGTTGATTCCCGTAGCTTTGTGATATAATTTGAAACCAGGAAGTAAAATGCCTTTTTCTTTCTCAAGACTATTATGGCTATGCAGGGTCTTTTTGTGCTTCTATACAAATTTTAGAATTCTTTTTTCTATTTCTGTGAAAAATGCCATTGAAATTTTGATAGGGACATTGTTGAATTTGTATATTGCTTTGAGTAGTATAGACATTTTAACAATATTCATTCTTCCAACCCATAATCCTTTCCATTTATTTGTGCTCAGCAATCCCACTGCTGGGTGTATACTCAAAGGAAATTAAATCAGAGCCTCATAAATATAGCTGCACTGTCGTGTTCATTACAGTACTTTTCACAATAGCTAAGATATGTAAACAACCTAAGCATCCGCTGATGGATGAATAAATAAAGAAATGTGTGTAACAGAATATTACTCAGCCTTATTAAAAAGGAGATATTGCCATTTGACACAACATGGATGAACCTGGAGGACATTATGCTAAATGACGTAAGCCAGACACAGAAAGAAAAATATGCATGATCTTACTTATATGTGGAATCTGAAAAAAGATCAAATATGTAGAAACATAAATTTGATTGCTATCAGGGACAGGGAGGGGGAAGAAAATGGAAACAAGTAAGTCAAAGGACACAAATTTTCAGTTAGGTAGGATGAAGAAGCCTAGAGAGCTAATGTACAGCATGAGAATTATAGTTAATAGCACTGTATTTTGTATGCAAAATTTGCTAAGAGTTTATTTTTAGAGCTCTTACACACACGGCTACGCACACACACATACACACACACACAGAGATAACGATGGAAGGTGTTGGGTGGGATAATTTGCTTAACTATAGTAATCATTTCACTATATATATCTACATCGCAAAACGTCTGGGTGTACACCTTAAATGTATACAATTTTTAAAAAGAAAGAAAGAAAGAAAAAGAACCCAAAGCAGAGGAGTTCATAAAAGAAAGGTAAGTTAACAAGTAGATGAAAGATGGCTGGAAGTAAGAGTGAGCTTAGACATTAAGGTTAAGATTGAGAATGTGTATTTTTTTCCTACCCTCATCCTGGAAATAGAGGACTAGGCACATAAAATCAGAGTTTTCATTTTGTAATCATGTCACAAAGGGGTTGAGCCAGCAATTTACACAAGCCTGTATTTTTCCTGTCTGCAAAACTGCTTATGAGAACATTTCCACCTTGTTTAGACAGCTTTGGTTGACATGATGCTCCCCACTGGGTTATTTTAACCTTGACTCCAAGTTGGAAGACAGGAATCATAAGGAGCAAGCCAGGCTTCCAATGCCCATTCCAAGCAATTTTGTTAGTACTGAATTTTGTAAAAATAGTGTACTATGTCCTCCTAGAGCAAGTGGAACGATAGCAGACACTAAAGAGACAGCGCACTACATGGCATTTCTCTCACTGAGTTTCACTTGCTCACAGCCTTCCTTGTTCAGATGGTGAGCAACTTAATCAGTAATATTTGGGGATTTAAGTTTTTGGGGTACAGTATTCCTAAATTCCAAGGGAAACCGAAAATGGAACACAGCAATCTCCTTTGACTTTTTCTGAGGAAAAGGTACTAAAATCAAAGCATGAATAGTGAAAGCCAAGAATTCCTAAATATAAACACATTAACTTAAATCTAAATATGTAAAGAATAGACTTCTAAATGCAACACCAGTTTTAAGCAGCTTTGTGGGAATTTCCTTCTCTTCATAGCAGTACCTCTATATCTCCCTCAAATCCTAGAAAACATTCACATAGAAATGTGATTCCTCAATGACTTTTGATACAATGGTGGTGATTCTAACCCAGAATTCTAGTACTTCCATAATGTCCCCATCCTCATGGATTCCTAAACTGCTCTCGTCAGCAAAAATGGGAAAAAGAATTATAAAATTAAAGCAAAGTATACAACAATTGTTTAGATTGTTTAGTAGTAGCAAAAGAAAAAAGAAAAAAAAGAAGATGTAGAATGGGCACGGTGGCTCATGCCTGTAATCCTAGCGCTCTGGGAGGCCAAGGCCAGAGGATCTCTTAAGCCCAGGAGTTTGAGACCAGCCTGAACAAGAGTGAGAACCCATCTCTACTAAAAATAGAAAAATTAGTGAGGCAGCCTGGTGTGTGTCAGTAGCTTCAGCTACTCTACAAGGGAGGCTGAAGCAGGAGGATTGATTGAGCCCAAGAGTTTGAGGTTTTTGTGAGCTTCAATGACATCACTGCACTCTAGCCAGGGCAAAAAAGTGAGACCTTGTCTCAAAAACAAATAAACAAACAAACTATATATATAGTTATATATAACTATATGTTATATATATATATGTTACATATATATATATAGCAGATATAAACCAAGAGAAATGAATTGCACTACACATAATATAAGCCCATACTGATAACAATAAGAATACTATTATAAGATTTTATCTTTTATATTCTTTCTTGTTGATATCAAACAATAATAATCACAGCAAATTTTAACAAAGAATGAGAAATAAACACTATTTACAAAATTCCAATAGTGATATCTCAAGGAAGTTTAAATGTTAAAGGATAAGGATGGATATTATAGATATTAGTCTAATATAATACATTGCAATATGCATATCAGGGCAGATTATCTAGATATTACTCTGGATTTATTCCATGAACATTCTTAATAGACTAGTTTTAAATGCATGTATAATTTAGGTATCAGAAAAATACAGATTAGAAATAACAATTAATATAATTTATATACACAGGTTTTTATTATATTTTTGTACTGTATATTTCTGATATTTATATAAACTAAGACAAAAACTTAGCTCCATCTATATAAGTATAGGCAACTGATAGCTCCCTGAGGGGCAGGGGAATATTACTCAGATTACTCAATCCTCAAATCCAATGACTGTTTATTCGGTTGTGGTTTTGAAAAGTAAGATAAGAATCCATTAATTCATGTTCCCTCTGGGAAAAAAATATCTGATAACCATAGACAAAAATGTTAATTTTTCTGTCCTGAGCACATAACCAGTGCAAAAACAGATGGCCTGCTTGATTTTTAAATACCATTTTAAATGTTCCTTTGCACTTGAAATTTCTGCTCAATATTTACATAGCAATGATGAAGTAGTAAGGAATAACTTCTATTTCATGACTTAAGAAAGAGTACCCCAAAAGTAAGATTTTGAAGTATTTTAGTACATGGAAATTTTGGGCACAGTATTTTCCTAGGGAAAAAATAAAAACAAAAACTGATTGGGAGTTAAATGTTTAAAAGACTTTTCATTGGGTCAAATATTTATTTGATATGAGATGACTTCTCTGCCTAATATAACACAGCAGATCAATGATAGAACGATTATTTACTTTTCCAAGTTTTTGGAAATATTGGGGTTTCTCTATATCATGTGTGTGTTTATCTGTGTTCCATATATTTAAATATTAAACACATATGCCAATGTAACTTCTAGGCCATAATATGATATGAACCGAACTTGCATTTATTCTAGGTTTTCTGTATACTCTCCCTTTTCCTTTGGAAAATTCATTTCAGGAAAAGCTATGAGTACCAGTATGAAATCAATATGTTATGTCTTCCAGAGGAATGATCATGTTTTTGTCATCTCTATTTAGAGGATAAAAATGAACTTAACCCGAGTAATCACAGATATCATGGTATATCCCAAAAAGCACAGGCTTTGGAGTCAGGCGTGTGTTTCTGCCTTTTACTAGCTATGCAGACTTAAGCAAGGCACATAACTCGTCTGAACCACAATTTCCCAGGTCATAATACCATTCTTTTAGGATCACAGGAAAGATTAACTGGGGGAAAAAAGCACTTAACACGGGGCCTAACACACAGTGGGTGACAGCTGCCAGTGAAATGCATTAACAGAGCCTTTTGAGACTGACGGGTTGTGATGGTTAACTTTAAGTGCAACTTGATTGAGCCATGGGATGGCCAGGTAAACATCATATTTCTGAGTGTGTCTGTGAAGGTGTTTGTGGAAGAGATTAGTATTTGAATTGGTGACCTGGGTAAAGCAGATGGTTCTCTCCAATGTGGGTGTGCCTCGTCCAATCCGTTAAAGGCCTGAATAAAACAAAAGGCAGCTGAAAGAAGAACTTGTCTCTTTTTTTCTGCCTCACTACATAATCTGAACATCTCATCTCATCCTCTCCTGCCTTCAGACTGGGATTTACACCACTGGCTCCGGTGTGGTGTCCTCCCACCTTCGGATTCACGCTGAATTAAACCGCCAGCTTCCCGCGTCTCCAGCTTACAGACAGCAGACTGCGGGACTTCTCAGCCTCCATAATCACATGAGCAAATTTCTCATAATAAATGTCTCTCCCTTTCTCTGCATGTGTATAAGTGTGTGTGTGTGTGTGTGTGTGTGTGCACGCGTGTGTATTCCTGGTGCATCTGATCCCAATGTCCATGTTTTTGACTATAAGTGGATTAAGAGGGAACATTATTCCAGGAAGACCAAGAGTGGAGAAGGAATTATGGTGGAGAGATGGGTAAGTGAGGAAGTGATGCTTCCCTATCCTGAAGTCCAGTCTAGTTACATAGTTGCTAATTGGGAAGCAAATTCACTTATATTAAATGTCTATGGCACAGATGAATGTAACTGTATTGTTGAAAGAGACTGGACATATACACCTTTCACAATAATGATGTGAATGTATTTACTCCCCTTACTTCCCAAATGCATCTTTCTTTTCATCCAGTTGCTTGATAAGCAGCTGCTGTCCTGGGTTCTGTGTTCTCCAAACCACAGATATCCTTATCTGGATCTCCAGGAGGTTTTAACGAAGTGGTGTATTTGATACGAGAAGAAAGCAACAACCACCCCAACACACACACACACACACACACACACACACACACACACACACACCATCACCTTGTGCAAGAGGAGGAACACAGAGCACACTAACTGTGAATAAATCTATCTCCTACTGCCCATCCTCTCCAACCTTAATCCCTTTATTGCTTTGGATGGATGAGGGAACAAGTTCCCTACACTAGCTTTTGGCCATGTCCTTTGCAAGTCATGTCTCAGGACGCTATCTCACTTCGCTATGTGTGCGAGTCAATAGAATCTATCTTCTTGGGGATTTGCCTAAACTTAAGATCACAAGAGTTCCACGTTAACATTTGTTGTACCCCCCCACCCCCACCAAAAGAATAGAAACTTTGAACCTTTTCATTCAACAATAAATCCATTTTCTTGAGTCTCTACACTCCTCATAAACTTCACTTTTCATTGCTGACTATACAACAGTGGATCTGTGACGAGGGTAATGACTTCCATTGTAAAGCTATGCAAATGAATTCCAAGTGTGCTGTCAGATGATGAAAGGAAAAATGATGACAATTTTATTCTACTTGTTCTACAGTAAACATTGGTAAACTAATTACATGATACACCTTCACTGAATATCTATGAATGGAGGAAGAGTCTCTGATTACCAGTTTTGTCTTTATTTCTGTTTGATAAATTGCATTTAATTATACTATAATTAGGGAACACCTTTAGCATTAAAGAAAAATAAACCATGTAATAAGGTATAATTTCTGAGAACAGCATAAATTCTAATGATTGTAAATAAGGAGACCACATGATAACTCTGAATTCATCAGAACAGTTTGGTTTATATATTTTTTTAAAAGATGGCTTTGCATAACATGGAACTTTATTCAAAGTGTCAATTCCAGAATTCTGTATGAAAAAGAAATTAAAGAACTCAGTCTTACATGTAAATTCATTTTATAATAGATAAAATCTACCCACTAAATGAAGCCTTGGAAATTTCAAAAATTACCCACCTAAGTCTCCTCAGTAATTGAAGGAACCACAAATTAAATCAAATGCTTAACTAGTTAATCCCAATAAAATAGTAATTATCAAAAGCATCTCCAAGTTGACATTAAGCCATGAATTACCTATTTCTCTCTTTCAGTCCCCTTACAATACCTCACTACCGTCCTGCATTTTACATCCAAAACATCACAGTGAGACATCTGGAAACCACTTTCAGCAAGGTCTATTTGCTCAAAAATATTTCAATATCTCTTTTTATATTTAAATACAAGAAAATAATGACGGTGATTGGTATTCATAACTTGCTTTCATATTCTTTGTAAAATATCATCAAAGAGCAGACATAGCTATTGGCAATAACCTTAGTGACTCCAAATCTTGCCATGCTACCAGATGAAGAGCAAAAAGGCAGAGGAGGAAAGGGCATCTTGGTACCTTTCTCCCACTCATTGTATATTTTTCCCACTTATCTATTGAGAAGTGGAAAAAAAGTTGCTTCATGGCACAGTAACATTTGGGGACCCATGACAAAACTTCCAGAACACATCAGAAGTTATATCTTCTTTAACAAGCCTTCACGTGAAAATTCTAAAATTACTCTCTTTGATCACATGTTAGCTACAAATTTCCCCTTGTATCCTAACTCTAAAATTTGTCTACAACATATTTACTCCCTTCAATTCTATTATTTTATGGTGACCAGAGGGTCTCTACTGAAAAATGTTATTTAAAATCCATTTGCCACTGCCACTGCCACTGCTTTGCACCACCACACCTAAGTGCCTACCTGAAATGACTTCCTCTTTTTCTTTCTCCCCATTGCAATGGATGAAGCATCTCTATTCCTTAACAAAAAAATACTTGACTCATTAACTGAAGGCTTTGGGTCATGGTCTCAATCTCCACTCCAACTCTTATGCTTGTCTTAGATGATTTCAACTTAGTGTTGATAACTCAAACCACACAACGGTCTTGCAGCACCATCTTGTTATCTTCAAAGATCTCCATTTTACCACATCTAACAACTTCATTTGGCATACTCTGGACATTGCCATCTACCAAAACTTCCCCAGATTTGGAATACTAAATTCAGACCTCATTCTCCCTGACTGCATCATCCTTTCCTTCTATCTTGTTTCCTGAACCACTTCTGCTACTTCTGTTCTACCTCATTGGTACCACAGTTCCACCAACCTTTCTGCTTTTTCCCTATATATTAGCTCCCCTTCACATAATATTATTCCTGGAGAAAAAGATGATATGATATGGTAATAGATCCCGTTCATAGAAGACATTGACATAAGCATTTCCAGCTACTGAGAGAAGCCAAAAAAAGAAGGAAAATTAGAAGAATGAAGAAAAAAGGTGGGTTTTTAAAAGTTGTCCTAGTCTTCCATCCAATTGGTATTGAACTCCTCTATCAACAGGCCTTCTGGAAAAGAAGAAATGAAGATGAGATCTCTTAAGTTGAGGAGCAACATTCACGAAAAGAATCTTGAACTTAGAATTAATGGAATATTTGCTCCCAGTGGAACTATGATAAAATAGAAACTTGAATTATCTTCAATTGGCAAGTCTGTTTTTCACCCGGAGGAGAGGAAAGATCCAGCTCATGATAAAAAAAAAATTCAGATACATTTTTGAACTATGAATTCATTGTGTGTAATTCCAGTCTACCAATTAGAGTCCATGGGTCATTAGTCATTCTCTTGCTGATATGCCGAACACAATTTTCCCCATTGCCCTTTAGTGCCACCCTTGGGAACACCCTAAACCAGGATGCATCCAATCATCTGTCTCCCCTATGCAAGCTGTGGAGCTAATGAGAAAATTGACACACCTGAGGAGATTAAAACCATTACAAGCTAAACTGGCTCCCTAACCCTGCCCAGGAATCCTGATAGGTTTCTCTTGTTAGTTCTCTCATCTCCTGCCATTTCTCTCTCTCTCCCAAGAAATTATCTCACTGCCTATATTTCTCTACATATTTCTCAGAGAACATAGAAGTCTTCCGGATGCAACCCTCTCAGCTTTGCACCACCACATCTAAGTGCCTACCTGAAATGACTTCCTCTTTTTCCTTCTCCCTGTTACAATGGATGAAGCATCTCCATTCCTTAACAGAAAAAAAAAAAAATACTTCTTTGACTTCAGAGAAGTCCCCCAAATATTGATCTAGCTGTTTCTTCTCTTCTCAGGCAAACGTCTTAAGAAGTTTTCTGTACATGACAGTCTTCATGTCTTTACTTATGTTTCTCTCTTGAACGTGTTCTAACCTGAAAATCTGTGCCCTCATACAGGTGACAATATCCCTGTGCTCCCAAACATTGGAGACTATGTCTAAGGCCACTGAGAAAATTATTAACTTCCTATTTTATTTTCCTCTAGCTGCCATACCATCCAAGAGAAACCCTGCAGCCTAGAGAGCACAGCAGGGCGGCCAGATACACAACCATGCTGTACAAGGACAGCTTCTCCTTTCCTCCCTCCTCCACTCTTCATGCCTCCAACTCCTCTTCACCCTCCAGCTCCCAGAAGATTTTCATAGTGCTATTAGAAGCCCCTCCTTACTTTAATGCTGTCTTCATTGTGCTGTGACTTTTTTTTTTTTTTCTTTTGAGACAGACTCACCCAGGCTGGAGTGAAGTGGCATGATCATAATTCACTGTAACCTCGAATTCCTGAGCTTATGATATTCTCCTGCCTCAGACTCCCAACTAGTTGGGATTACAGGCACATGCCACTGCACCTGGCTAATTTTTTAAAATTTTTGTAGAGATGGGATCTTGCTATGTTGCCCAGGCTGGCCCCAAACTTCTGGCCTCAAGTGCTCCTCCTGCCTTGGCCTACCACAGGGATGGGATTTTAGGTGTTAGCCACTGCACCTGGCCTACTGTGGCTTTTTTTTTTTTATTTCAGCATATTACGGGGGTACAAATGTTTAGGTTACATATGCTGCCTTTGCTCCACCTGAATCAGAACTTCAAATATGTCCATTGCCCAGACGGTGCACACCACACCCATTAGGTGTGAATATTTGCATTTCCTTACAGTGATGAAACAGTGAATCTTCACAGTTTGACAGACTTCTAAACTTAGACTTAATGAGTCACACTGGAATTCTGGCCAGTCCTTTAACTATCCAAAAATGGGAACATTGCCTTAAAAACACGTTAGCTTGTGAATTTTACTTAACTGTAGACTAAATGCAGTTTAAGTCACATATTTACCACCCATACACATTCCACCCACCTCTCGTGGGGTCATCACTGATGACCATGTACCTAAGTCCAGAAGGAACTTTTATTAGTGGCACTTTACTTAACTTTGCAGTGGTATTTGATACAGTTTATGACTCATCCTTATATACTCATTGTTTGTCTCAGCTCACTTTTTTCAGACTCCTTTCCAAGCTCTTCCTCCTCAATTTAACTTCTAAGTATTAGAATTGCACAAGCCTCCAAACTAAGCCTTATTTTCTTTTCATGCCACCTTTTCTGCCCAGGTGATATCACTCAGTCCATCAGCTTTCATTTTATCTGTCCACTGATCACTTCCAAATGTCTTATTTATAGCCTAGATAATTATTCTGAGTTCAGATCCACATCAAGACATTCAAATTTCATTATATCCAAAATGAAACTCATCATCCTTCATTTTCCTTGCCAAAACAGACTTTTCCATTATCCTTTATTTCAGTTCACAGCACTGCCCTTTATCCAATTGTTAAATCAGAAATCTGAGAGGGGCAATTTTATAAAGGCGTGCGTGTGTATGATAACATAAAATATGTTTCTTCGTGTGGGTTACACTCAGAAAAATGTCTGAAAGCCCAATTTAACACAAAAATTGTTTTGGAAAGAGTAGGACACACAGTAACTATTCTAAAATATTAGCAATTATTATAACTACTGTCCTTAACCATCATTCTCCTCCATTGCCTCTTCTCAACCAACACATCAGCAAATCCTTTCATTATTTCCTAAATATATCTTTATCCCATTAATTCTCCTTCAATTCTGCTGTGCCAGGCTGTTCTAAACTACTGTATCTCTACCCCAGCCCACATAACAGCCTCCTAACTGTTCTCGTAATATCTACTCTTGCCCTCCCTCAGATCTTTCTCCACTTAGCTTTCAGGATCACCTCCTCATGAAGCCAATCTTACCATGTCAAACTACTCCCTCCGCCAATGACATCCTGGAAAATATTCATCCTTAATATGGCCTACGTGGCTTGAAGTCATGCATATAGATTCACTCATACCACTCTCCTACTCTGTTAGTATACTCTACTTGCACGGACCCCTCTCTTGGTTTTCTGAACTCAGAATTTTTTTCCTCCAACTCTGGGCCTCTGCATCTTCTGTTTTCTCTGCCTGGAATACAAGTCCATACCACCTTCCATCCCCCACTTTTTGCCCGGCTATATTCTACTTTATTTTCTTATTCTAGGTTTATAACTTAAAGTTTATGTTTTCTAGGAAGCTTTACCTGATACCTCTCAATCAGTAATTTTCAAATCATAAGTTATGGCCCATCATATGTTATGAAATCAATTCATTGTGTCTATAACCAGTACTTTAAAAGAATGCAGTAGAAAGTTACGGCACAAATTGGAATGGGATGGGATGGGATGAAATAGAATAGAATAGAATAGAATAGAATAGAATAGAATAGAATAGAATAGAATAGAAAATAGGATGCCATAATATAGGTAATTTTAGTACTATTTTATAAATGTGTGTATGTATGTGTGTTTGTGTGTGTGTGTTGTTGATGAAAGAAACTGCATTTTTCTCACTGTGAGTCACACTAAAAAATGTTTTAAAGCACAACTTTGAAAACCACAGTTTAAGCGATGTTCACCATTTGTGTGCTTTTGCAACACCAGCATGTCTTTTAATAAAATGAATACCCTCAGATTATTTCTGAATATCTGCTTCAGAATTATTTGTCTTACACAAGATTTAGGAACTAAACCCGCTCAAGCTTAACCTCCATTAAATAATGTGTCAAAACACAACCTCCATTAAATATGGGGTCTGCATCACCAACAATCCCTTTTTTCAGCACCTACTATGAAGCCATAAAATGAGGAACATGATAGTGGATCTTCTGCTACAGATATTGCTTCCTTTGCCAACACCAGGTTCAGCAACCACTACTAACACAGGCCTCGTAGGCAGACATGGCTGAGTTCCAATCCCTTCTCTGTTGGCTACCAGTGCAAGACTTTTTCAAGTTTTATTACTCCTTGAAGTTTTATTTTTTCTTATCTATCTGTTGGAGATGACACACCCTTATCTTACTGGGTTATTTATATTAAATGGGATAACATGTGCTTAGCATAGAGTCAAGTAGCAGACACTTAATAAATGTTGACCCCTTCCTCTTCTCTATTTCTTTTTCTTCTCCAATCCCCAGATGTAGGTCCTTTTCCAAGTACAATAAGCATCCTGAGACTCAGGACTTTGCCTCCTGACAAAGGTTTTTCTAACATGTAATATATGATCATATTTCATACTCATTATCTAATGTAGTCATAGTGCAACCAAATTAATTTCAACCATAATATAAGCCAAACTAATAGCATAACAATGTTTTGTTAATTTTTTCTTCTTAATATTTTTTATTCTGTTCTTCTACTTAAAGTTGAGCCACCTGTTTGGGTCAATCTCTCTTTGTAATGCCACGATTCACACACAAATATTCCAAGTCAGGTTTGGAAATCTGGAATCTCTTCTGTATAAATGGAGTTATTTGCTATCCAATACAGGTATGCTGTCAGCTTCTAGCAGATTAGGTCCATAGGTGGATTGAAAGTGAAATATGGCTTAACAGGAAGATCTTATTATGGCTCCATCAAAATATGTGTTATGAAATAACTGAAATTAACATCATGATTTGATTGACATAACAAAAATGTACTATTTTACTCCACTCCAATTCAGGACTACAGAAGTCTATCATTATCATTTCTTATATTATTTGTATAGAATTTTGTGGATGTTCTATTAAAGAAGTGAGATGATAGAAGAAAATAATTAGGAATTCAACAACTCAATCAATGGAAATTGTAAGACAAGAAGTATTTCCAATGCCAATTAAAATACAGATAACTATAGCTAGCACCAAATAAATGGGGGATGGGTGGGACTTATTCAACTTGAGTCTCTGCTGCATACCTGGTTCCTTTGATTTCATATGTCCCTTGGTGTGGAAGACCTCAGGAAGAAATGAACAGGTGAATTAACCACGATTAATCCCACAGATAACCCCAGAAATTCATATTAAAGTATCAAGTATCTATTCTATTAATAATTCTTTAAAGTATTTTTCCTGCCTTTTAAGTAAAACTGTTTTCATCCAGACCCTCCTCTGTTTCTGGATACCAAAATGAAAAAGAAAATTGAACATAATAGTTTTAAAAGATATAACTTTGAAAGCAGCGTAATTTTTAAAACAATCTATGTCTCAATTTGTAACAACCCCGAGTTTGTAAATATATGCTTATTTCATAACATGTTGACATATTTCTAAAATTTGGTAACAATATTTATTTAAGTATATTCTTTATTTTAGAAAGTGTTAGGCAGAAAGTTTACTCTTCAACAAGGCCATGTATTTTAAAAGCTGCTCTATAGAGGATACATAATAAGTATAACCACAATTTCTATATTAGACATACTCATAAATAACTTAATGCTTCATAGCTTAAATTCTTTTTACTTTACTACTATTTTTGTAATATGTTATCACCAACAAATTCATGTGAGGTCTGGCATCCTCACTTAATACATGAAGAATATAAAGCAACATTACTTGAATGATTTTCCCAAGAAATAAAATAAAACCTGGTCTCAATTTTTTAAGTCTACAAGAAAGTTTGGTTTGAACTAGGAAAAAAAAATTGTGGTATTGTTTATTGGTTGTCTTGTTAAATCATTGTCACTGTACACCCTCACCTAACTCATCTTTTTCACATATTTTATGTCAGTTGAGTTCTCTTAGGTTTGTTAAATAAAAATTATAGGAGGCCATTGTTTTGGTCTAAGCTCCTGCAGTAGGCTCCAACAAACCAAACTAAAAATCAAAATAGAGTCACCCATGGTAAAGTTCCATGTCACCAAAAAGAAACTAAGTTTTTGTCTGACCTCCTGAGAAATCAGGTGAGAGAGATGATAGCCAATTTTCAAAACAGGCCAGTTTCAATTGGCAGGGAAAAATAAAATGCCCTCTGCTTTAATCCTCATCCAAAAGGTAAGCTGATATTAACAAATCAGTTATTTCTCTATTGTCCTATTTCTTTGTCCCAGCCTTCCAAGGAAAATAACTTTGAAATAACCAATCTGCTTTTTGTTCTTTGTTCCTGCCTTTTTCATCCCTTCTCTATAAAAGTTTGGTCTATAAATCCAAATTCCTATGTTTGGCTCATTGGAACACTTATTCTATTTTATGGAATGAAGTGTCACCCATCTCTAGAATCACAAATGAAGCCAATTGAGATCTTTAAATTGTAATTTTTTTCCCTTGACAGATCATATTATCTAACAACAAATATCATAGAAAGGCACCAAAGTCATAATTTCAGGTAGAAATTTGACCAAATTCCCTTTTTTTAAATGTTGAATTTACATATATATTTTCTACATTTTTTATGTTATTTTAAATACTGAATATTCAATGGGAAGTCTTTCAATTTGTGAAAGACTGCATCCAACTACACAACAATAAAATATTAGTTTTGCTAAATTTCGAATTAAATGTTTCCTATGAAAAACTAACCTAATGAAAAGTAAAATTTTTTAATGAACTTTGCCACAACCCCTCATTTGGGTAATAAAAATCAGAAATCTGAAATTTTTGCTTTAAAAAAATATAATTTGAAAACAAATCATCAAGCAATATTTTTGTTTTCTAGCCATCCAGTACAAAACTTCAGCTATCTTCTCTTGATTTAATATGCCTTACACCATCTCTGACCAAAACCAAAATCCTTTCCTACATTCTATTAATATATATCAATCATTAGAAACTATTAAAATGAGGGAAAAAAGAACTAATATTATCTAGTTTTAATAACTATGGGATGAGCATTATGTTAGACACTTTATATTTCGTATCATATTAATGCTCCTGTATTATAATAGACAATAAAAATTAATCTAGTAATATGAAATGTTAAACTAAATTTGGCCTGAGGATATTTCCAAACATGAGTCCTTAACCAAGTGCAGCTGAACTTAATACATAGACTAATTGAAAGCCTAACTTAAGAGTATACATTTGTAACAAATAGCTGAGTCTCAGCCAATCACAGCAGCCAAGCTTCAGTCAGTTGCAAATTGCCAACTGTTCAAACCATGTTCAAATAAGAGAAAAGCTGAGCTGTAGCCAATCCAGCTATCTCTGCACCTCCCTTCTGTCTTCTGTACCTTATTTCCATTTTCTGTCCATAAATGTTGTCTGACCACATGGCAGACCAGAGTTCTTTGAACCTGTTCTGGTTCTGAGGGCTGCCTGACTCTAGAAACCTGAACAAAAACCAGTTAAGATCTTTAAATTAAATTTGTTGTAATTTTGTCTTTTAACAATAACAATATTATTTTTAAAATCATTTGCAAAGAATTAAAGAGTCTCACCCTAGATTTCTAAAATGCAGTATCTCGACATCATTTCTATCACTGATGACACATTTTGGTGGTGTGCCAGAGTCATGTAATATGTAATTTTCATTTCTAGTCGTCAGCAGCTTGAAATGTGTATATTTTAAATTAATTATATTTCAATTAATTTTAATTTGTGGCTTCTTTTCAATCATAGTGAATTTAGAAAATTAATTAACTTGATGACAAGATACAAAAACTGGATTATCTGAACGGCTCATATCTAAGACCACATAAGAAATAAAATGTCATCTGTCATTTTAATTTATTGTCCCTTATCACTTAACTATCAAATGATATAGTTCTGACATTTAGGAGAAAGATGATGTGCATAATAAATGTCAAGGCTTTTTTCCACCCAAATGCAACTTTATTTTCAAAAACCATAACAACAAAAATGCAGGTGTCATGTAATTTGTTCTTCTTTCACACTATAAGCTTTGCCTAGAAACACACATCAGCCAAACCTGGTATCTGTTGCCTAGCAACCATCTGACAATTGTATGCCTTTGATGACCTGGTTATATATCTGACTATTAACCCTTATACAACTGAGTTAATTAAACACTTAGAAATGCTTAGGGTTTCTAGGTAAAAGAATATTGAAGTGGAACTTAATTTTAACCTTGAATTATTTAAATAGATCAATTTTCTTGTTAAAGGAATTGAATAATTGGGAATAAACATGGTAAAGAGTCTTGAAAATAGCAATAAATTATAAAAAATGGAATAATGGCTAGAATTTTCTCATGTACTAGGCTTAAGAAAAGTACACTGTGTTCTAGGCTAAAGAAAAAAGTACATTGAGTAATTCTTGCAATTGAAGCGTCCGTTTCTACCTTTAACATCTAATTTATATTCATGTATATTTTGTCAAAATTTCAATGTCACAAAAAATTCTGAAAATTAAATTCACTGACATTAGCTCAGTTTTGTCAATGACAGACTTCGCCAGTGCTTAAAACAAAAATCATAAAACTAAACAAAGAGATGTTAATCTGCCAGGCATTCAGGCAAACATGTTAAGCTCTAATGTAAATATGGAGCAATAAAATTAAGGATAGCATCTGTTGAAACAGTTATACTTCCAAAAAATATACTTACTGGATATATTATGCAAGCATTCACAAATGAGGGATAAAGAGACAAAGAGAGAAACTAAAAGTCTTTGCAAAATAGCAACATTTAGGCAAATAAAATATTTCCACTTCTTGAAGCTAAAAAGTAATCAATACTTTGCTGCACTCTCTGACATGTGTCTTTACAAAATATTAATTTCTACCAAGTGCTTAAAGTTCTTTCAAAAACTAAAGTAATTATAAATAGAATAATTTTCCTCATTTTAGTAGTCAAGCTATTAATAATTTTGATATGGGTTAAAATAGCAAATGTGTGGGGGGGGTATGTGTGTGTACAGTAATTATGGACAAGTAATTAGAAAAACACTAACTAGATACCCATGATTTGAATTTTTTAATTATCAACATTTTTCATTAAGAATATCTTCCAACTATAATTGAATACATTTATTACAAAGACCAATTTATTAAACCCTGAGTGAAAAATCAGATTTACTTGTAAACAGGCTAAGCATATACAGTATTGAAAGATAGTCCCTGCTAATTGCAAAGGAAAAACCTTGATTTTTCAGAGATAAAATATAACATTGTTGATTAAAAATATTTTTTAATATATGAAGTATCCATTTAAAAACAATGGAATCACATTTTATCATTCAGTTAATTTATAAGGTTGTAAATGTAATTCAATGGATGGTTTTTTAACTCAAAGATGATTTTAGAGTTCTTTTAACAAAATTTAAATTGTAGAACTTGGGAGGTAATAGGAGAAAAATTAAGTTAGTCATATGTTCTATGAGTTTTTTGCATCATATGGGAAAAAGATGACTAAAAGAAAATTATAGTCATCAAAATGTTTGTTTTTATTTTCATTAAAGGAGAAAAGTATTCTTGAGGGTGGAGAGGAAGAAAAGGGCAGTAATAATAATGAAGCAAAAGGCACTGTTGATGTAATGGGGAGACGGTATCTGTGGAAGTAAATATAAGAAGAAGGAAGGGAAAGATTCTAAAATATAGGTGGAAGCCAGGCACAGCAGCATGCGCCTGCAGTCACAGCTATTCAGGAGGCTGAGGCAGGAGGATCACTTGAGCTCAGGAGCTCAAGACCAGGCTGGGCAATATAGTGAGACCTCATCTCATAAATAAATGAATAAATACAATGCAATACAAGTGGAAGGACATCATCAGGTATTAGGATTAAGGAGTGAAACTTAATGCGTATTGAGATGAATATTGGCAGGGGTGGGTATAGACATACTACATAAGATAAGATTCATCTTTGCATTTTCCCTTTAACTAGATGTAGCCAGCTGGGCCTTTTCTTATCTTCTTTTCAGAGATGAAGGACAGACAACCTCCTCATTACCAATTATCCATAGCAGTCCAGGAAAGTCCAAAGTCTATCCAGGGAAGACTTCCTCTGTGGCATCCAGGGCTGTGTTCCAGCTCTGCTCGGGGCACAAAGGCCCGCCTGTGAGTGGGAGAGGCAGTCATTATAGCTGGGAAGGGAGTCAAGAGCAGTTGGCGCAAGTATCTTCCTATACACTCATGGATATGCCCTTGAGTTGTCCCTGCCACGCTTTCATAAACATCACCTACTCTGTGCTTGTGCAAATCCAAAGGACATGAACAGTAGAATGCTGATCCTGGAGGATAAGAC
Organism: Lepilemur ruficaudatus; assembly: GCA_963574885.1. NCBI lineage: Eukaryota > Metazoa > Chordata > Mammalia > Primates > Lepilemuridae > Lepilemur > Lepilemur ruficaudatus. Next base: position 6,476 of record CAUYRT010086454.1, on the reverse strand, counting down.
AGGGAAAGAAATTAACTTTTACCTTCATTCCAGGTGTTTTAAAATTGCACAAGATTATGACCATTCAATTTTGGTATCAGATAAACCCAGGTACCAGTTTAGGGTTTGCAACTCCATACCTGTGTGACCTTGGGCAAGTTATCAGATCTTTATGAGATTAGATTTTACTTCCCAACTGAGGGGAACAATACCTTATTAAAATAAAATAAAATTGTGTACATAAAACACTTAGCATAGTGCTTGGCATATAGAAAGTACTTTAAAATAGAGGGAAAAGTGTGTGATTAGGGGCTGCAGAATGGGACAAATATTTTATAATTATACACTCATTCACAGAATTCTGATGCTATGAAAATAAGAAATATGAGACTTTCATTTATCTACTGTATTCAATTTAAACATGTTAACTCATCTATATTCTCAAAAATCTTCATGAAGTAAAGACAATTAATTAACTTTCACTTACTAAATGAAGACTGTGACTTAAACAATTTTTGTAACTTATCAAAGTTTACTCACCTAACAATTCTTAGAACCTATTTTGTGCCAGGTAGTTTTCTAGATGTTCAATATACAAGAGTCAATAACTAGGACAGAATGAAGGCAGGCAGCACTAGTCTTCTAGCCTGAGCTGTTTTTCATTCCAAAGCTTCTTTCCCTTTCATATGCTATTTCTAATTTGAAACAGCTAAATGGAATGCCTTTTTCCCTGGTGGTGAGCCACAAAGAGAATTCTAACAAGGTAGCCACAGCTTTAATCAGCATAAAATATCTAAATCACAGAGTGAGCGGGCTTAGTGTACAAATCCCGGAGGAAAGTTAATGAAACCAGAATCTTGAATATTGTTACATATATATTCAGCCATAATTGGCCAGGAGTAAATGCTGGTTTTAGCAATCAAGCTAAAATAATTATATTGTTTTAATGTTAGTAAGGATTCAAGTTAAAGGTTAATAGAATATCTCACACATTCAACAAACAGTTATTGAACACCTCCTAAGTGCCAAAGTGTAATTCCTAAGTTAGGAATTACAGAGGTAAGGCTAAGCAAGACAAATGTGGAACTAAAGTGTAGAGTCTTTTGTGGGATGTAAGTAAGCAGGTAATGAGGATATAATGTGGTGGGTGCCATGAAGGAGATAAACAGTATATTAGGGGAGTAGACAAGATCATAAGAATGCAATCTCACCAGGACTTGGGAGTCATGGAAATTTCCCTGGAGAAAGGGGTGTGTCGATACTGAGACTAGAACAGTGTGACAGTTTTGTGTGTCAACTGCACTTGGACCATGGGGTGCTCGGATATTTGGTTAAACATTATTCAGGGTGTGTCTATGAGAGTATTGGATGAGATGGACACTTGAATCTGCAGACCAACTAAAATAGATTATCCTCCCCATTATGGGTGGATCTCATCCAATCCACTGAAGGCCTGAATAGGGCAAAACGGTGAAGTTAAGGAAGAATTCACTCTCTTGCTTCAGGCCTTTGGAGTAGGAATGAAACTGTACCATCAGCTCTCTGGGTCTCCAGCTTGCCCACTACAGATCCTGGGACTTCTCGACCTTCATAATCATGTAAGCCAATTCCTTGTAATAAACTAATATATGCCAATTCCTTATGATATATATTTTATATATGATGATATATTATACATATTAAATAAAAAATATACACACACATACATAAGGGTGCATAATAAAGATGGAGCAGAGAGAGAAGTGTGTCTGGAGAAAAAAAACATGGTGGGGCAAAATCTCTGAAGCAGGACAGTGAATTAGCAATTCCAGGAACTGGAAGAGGTTCAGGGGAGCTAAAGAAAAAAATGCTGTGGGGGAAGAAGAGTGAGATGGGACTGGAGTAGGCAGTTGAAAGCAGATGAAGATAACTGTCTTAATTTTCATTTAGGGCAGAGGAAAGCCTACCCTGCTTTAACCAGGAAAGTGACATGATATATTATAAATGGCTCTCGCTGCATTTGTATCTATACAAGAACCAGGCAAACCTAATAGGACAATGTTGCAGTAGACTGGGTAAATGAGGCTGATGGCCTCCAAGGTGGTAGGACTGTGGGATGGAGACCAGGAAATGGATTAGAATTCAAGAGATGTAGTGATTGGGTGGGAGGGCTGCTTGTGGAGGAGGCGTTTGGAAGATTCCCAGTAAGAAAATAAGCAACTATATGAGTGGTGGTGCCTCCTTTCATTAATATTTGCGTGGAGGAAAAATAATGAGTTCAGCTCTCCCTATCTGTAGTTTAAGTGTCACCCTACTTTTAACTTCAGGTGAAATCTGAAGTCCCCATTTCAAAAAACTTCATATTATTCATGAAAAAAAAAATTGCACTTTTTTTGGTAATTATACAGGAGATTTCATGCATCAGGTTACATTCAATTACTGTTAAATTGGTCAAACACCAGTATGCACTATTATTATAGTACAATGGATTAGTCAAAAAGCCAAATAATGAATCTAAAAATATCAAGTATCACAACAATTCATTAGAGAGTACTCATTGCTCTTCAAAATTGTCTTTCTTAAATATTATCCAAATAAGACAAATATAACTTCATTTTTGTCCTTTATAATTTTTCCTTCCTATTTAATGATGTATTTTTTTCTTCCACTTTACCTATTTTTCACTTTTCACCTTTAGGAACTTGGCCTCCTGAAAGGGACATCAAAAAAGCCAGTTCCACTGGGCGCGGTGGCTCACACCTGTAATCCTAGCACTCTGGGAGGCCGAGGCGGGCGGATCCCTCAAGGTCAGGAGTTCGAAACCAGCCTGAGCAAGAGCGAGACCCCATCTCTGCTAAAAATGGAAAGAAATTAATTGGCCTACTAAAAATACATAGAAAAAATTAGCCAGGCATGGTGGCGCATGCCTGTAGTCCCAGCTACTTGAGAGGCTGAGGCAGAAGGATTGCTTGAGCCCAGAAGTTTGAGGTTGCTGTGAGCTAGGCTGACCACATGGCACTCACTCTAGCCTGGGCAACAGAGTGAGACTCTGTCTCAAAAAAAAAAAAAAAGCCAGTTCCTAGACAAGAACACTCTCAGCATGTATTTAGAAGAAAACAATAAATATAGTTGCTTTGAAAGCATACAGAACTTTATGGGAAATGGAATAAGAAAAAGTGGGTGGAAATGTAAAGGTAGTGATTTTGATAATAACTAATATTTATTGAGTGATAGGGTATAAGAGACACTCTGCCAAATACTTTATTTGATAGTTAAAACTAAAACTTTGAATAATAATACATGTATTACAGAAGAAATGGTGTTCAGAAATAAAGAGAAAGGAAATAACATCTGTTGAACACTGATATTGTGCCAGAATCTTTGCATTTATTACTAAATTTAACAGTCAGGTGAAACTGGGATTCAAACACAGATCTGTTTGGCCACTAAATCCTCATGCTTTCCCCAAACCTTGCTGCTTTTACGTGGCTCCAGTGACTTCATGAGAGCAGGAGTGACTCTGGTCCTAAGGTGGTTCAAAATTATGCTACTGCAGAAAACATAAAAAGACAAAGATGGTTTTGGATTTTAAAGTGAAAGTTTGATTTTTTAAAAAAGAAGGCAAATACTTCAGAACTGATGGTGTGATAAATAAAGAAAAACAAGAAAGGGCATGGTCAATGACATAGTATATAGATATCTCAATGAAGAACGGATGAGGAATTTTCAGTAATGAAAAATGAGATATTACTGTTTTGAACAGAGAGCAAATGTATTGATACAAATTGGGACATGGAAAATCATCTTGTCATCTTTTTTTTTTTTTGAGACAGGGTTCTTGTTCTGTCACCTAGGTTAGAGTGCAGTGGTGTGATCTAAAACTCCTGGGACTCAAGGCATCCTCCTGCCTCAGTCTTCCAAGTAGCTGGAACTAGAAGCATGGGCCACCACGGCTGGCTAATTTTTCTAGTTTTGGTAGAAGTGAGGTCTCGCTTTTGCTCAGCCTGGTCTTGAACTCCTAGACTCAAGCTATCTTCCCACCTTGGCCTCCCAAAGTGCTATAATTACAGGCGTGAGCCACCACACCTGAACGAAAGTCATCGTTTTTGAGCAAACCAGGGTCTACAGAAGGAAAGTACCTAGGAGTCACATTTCTAGTTAGCCACTTTCTAAGACAGTAAAATATTGTTAATATTATGAAATGCTGACCCTTTCAACAAACTATTGAAATAGTTTTTTATATTTTTTAAATGATCTGGTTTTGTTTTGAAACATGATATGTAAACATGCTTATGTTTAGTCTCATTTAAAGACTAAAATGTTAGTAAACTTGGTCTAATATATATATGTATATATATATATACACACACATATATACACACACAAACACACACAAATATTAGGGAAAGGCCAGGTCTTATCTTACACTCATACAAGAATAAACCACAAAGCTATAATTCCAGGATTCCGGGAAAACAGACCAAATCAAAGGGTCACAAGAGCTAATTTTTGTTTCATAAGAAGATTAAGAAAAACTCAATCTTAGATCCACTATTTTGTGATAGTATCTTTTAAGAGAAGACATTATTCCAATTCCATTTAATGTCACCGGAATTTTTAAAGATGTCCCATGGCACAAAATTAGAGGCCAAGACCACTTCCACAATAGATATATACAGAAAGTGGTATTGAACACTAGGCCCAGGGAAAGAGATAAATAGCATTTTTCATTAATGTTAGACATATAAGCCTGGAATTTTTGTCAGGGTGTGACTTTGAAAGGGTAACTGGGAAAACACAGGCAGTTTAATAAGTCATTATCCTTTCGTTTGGGGGAAAATAAATTATAACACTAAACTTCATGTCTCTCATTCTAGTCAAAATAAGATGGCCACTGGGATTTAATTTTAAGCAATAGAAATTGATAGATCAAAGGATGAGAAAAGAAATTTTGCTTGACTTTTGATAGTGCAGAGAGCTGGAGCACAGTGTTAAAAGAGAAGCAAAACACAGGACTAGTTTGAACTGGTTCTCTCTATTGACTTGTTAGTAAATATAAAAATCATCGCCACACAGCTATCTGCTACCCCAGATACCTTAGTTGAAGAAAAGGGGGTCATTAATGGTGATACTATTCAATTGCAATATAATCTTTCATTATTCCATTAATTACCCTTAAGTGTATAGGGATTTAATTTAGCTATCCTTAAATTTATAATCTTACTGAATACTTACTGCACTTTTTAAAATGCAAAAATAAAACATCAATTTTTTCAAGGTTGCTATAGTTGTTTTCTTCAAAGAAACACAAACGAGAAAGTTATTTAAAATGGAGAACAGAATTTAAATAGCCATACCTATCTACATTTGTGAATATCCAGAGTTGCATAAATTTTATATAATGAATTCATATTCACCCTAGCTCGCCCTTCTTTTAATGCTTTCCATGTTCCTTCCCCCATAGGTTAATTCAAATGCCTAGATTTTCCTGTATTTGTAGAAAAGATCTCTTGATACTGTGTCTTTGACTGAATAACATGCAGAGAACACACCCACAAAAAAGAAAAAAGATGTCAAAAAAATTGACATAATAAAATCAAACAAAGTTTAATATCCTTTTGATAATTTAAAACTCCATGGAATTTGCTGTGACTCTGACAGTTTAACCTTGTGAACTAGAGTATATTCTTCTTTTATGAAAATTTTCAAGCATATACAGATGCAGATAAAATATTATAATGAATATTCATTTTATCTACTACTTATCTTAACAATTAACATTTACCATTTTCAACATGTCTTTTAAAGTTATATGCCCTTATAAAAAATAAACTCTGAGCCACAATGTAATAAAACTACTACTAAATTTTACATTATAATTTAGGTTTAAATTGGATCCCATAAGCCCAAAAGTTTAGTGAAAGATTTTATATACATATATATATACACATTAATATATACCCACACTGTATACATGTGTATATATATACATTATATGTGTATGTATACGTATATATACATTCTACCCCCTTTCTTTTTTTTTTGATTCTTTAGGTTTTCTTCTTTATTGAAGTATAATTTACATATCATGCCTTCACTCCATTTTAATTGTACAATTAAATGATTATTAGTAAATTTACCAAGTTGTAAATTCACATAAATTAGTTTTAGAGGATTTCCTTCCCCCTATTGAGACCCCTAATTCCCTTCCCCAACTACATTTCAATTATGCCCCTCCCCTCCACGGTGCTCACCACGTCCCTCAAATGTGGGACTACCCCCCCACCCCTCGAATCCCTAGTGAACACCACGATTATTTGAGCAGCATAGTGTTAATCAGTCAGTACCAATTTGATGGCGAGTACATGTGGGGCCCATTCTTCCCGTCTTGTGTCACCTCACTGCGAACAATGGGCTCGAGCTTAATCCAGGATAATATAAGCGGTGCTAGCTCACTGTCGTTTCTTAAAATTGAGTAATATTCCATTGTGAACATATACCAAATTTTAACAATCCAC
>CAUYRT010086451.1:0-18946 GCA_963574885.1 Lepilemur ruficaudatus | reverse complement strand
TATTTCCTTCCTCAGTGTTTTGTAGTTCTCCCTGTAGAGGTCTTTCACCTCCTTAGTTAAATATATTCCTTTCTATTTTACTTTCTTTCTTGATGTTGTGAAAACTATTGGGTCTTTGATTTGGTTCTCAGCTTGACTGTTGTTGGTGTATATGAATGCTGCTGATTTGTATACTTTTCTATTCACTGTCCTACTCTTCTTTGACATACAGGTAGCCTCATTTCCAACCCATGACAATTAAGATGACTGCAAAGCACTTGGCCTTCTTAGGAAGAAGGCACCATAAAAATACAAGGCCCTGCTTACCTGTTAGTTTTTGTTTTCAGAGTCTCTAAAAATCTCTAATGCAAGCCTATATATTTTAAGTTTAAACTTCTCTTTACATAAAAACTTCAAAACCATCTTCCTACTCCATGTGCATATAGTGTAGCAACTAGTGAGACAGTCCTGATGTCCAGCCTTGTTTCATACTTATGCTAGTTTGGGATGATAAGTCTTCAAATATGAAGTAATAACAGATAGTATAAAATATTTCAAGAAGTTTCTCATGACACTAGAAAGAAAAACTGTCTAAAACTTAAATGCCCACTAATTGGGGAATGGTTGGATAGATGCTACCTCCATGCTGTGGAATGTTATTATGCGGCTGCTATAAAAAGAATGTGTTGAGCCTGTATCTAACCGTGGGGATATTCACGACATGTTACTATTAGGTTAAAATGAAACCAAGTTTCAGAGAAATGTGTACAATATGGCATAATTTTTGTAAAGAGCAGAAATATATATGCATAGATATGTTTGTACATGCTGGTATGAGCAAAAAGAAAGTTCTGGAAAGATGCACACCAAGCATTTATAAGGTTGGCCTCATTGAAATGGTAATAGCGGGAGAGGTGATAACTTTTTCATTATATACCTTGGTACTGTTTCACATGTTAGAACGAATGTGTGTTACTTTTAATCATAAAATAATGTAATAAATAAAATTTAAAAGAAAAATTGTTATCATATTTTAAATCTAAAATAAAATCCCAAAGCATGAGGATTTGGCTGATTTAGAAATGTGAATTTTGATTGCTCTATTGGTAACATCCCAAATATCATACATGGTTGGAGGCAACCTTAAATTTTGAGCCAATTTTGATCTTGAATATTCTTGGAGATGATTGAATGCTGCAGCTTTCAGTATAAAGAAAGGAATTTTGATATCAACTAAGCATTTCCCAGCTCTTGTTCTCAGGTACTTTTCTTCATGACAGGAAAAATCAGAAGCTTGTAAATCAGAACCAGGATGTTCTGAGAAAATTCCTGTTCTTGGTTTTCTCTGCCAATTATCTGTCCACTGACAAAAAATTAAAAAATAGTATAAGTGATGTGACATTTTAGGTGCAAGAAAAATAACAGACAAGCCTATAGTGAGCTGCCAGGTGCACAGCTATTTAGCACCTTTACAGTCTTGTCATGAAGTGAAGTTATGACACTAAGTTTTGCTGTAAGATTTTTCTTTTCTATGGACCTTTGATTCAAATTATTCTGTGATGCTTCTCCCTCTTCTACTCCACAATCTAACTAACCCCCACTGCCCAGCTCAATTTCCCATCCTTCTTCCCCAACACGTAAACACAAAAACTTCCTCCCTAGCTTAACCGCAAACACTTATTTGCAAAGATGAAACAGTATTTTCTAATATTTTCAGCAATGATGGGGGACATTCTATAGTTACAAAATTATACCCTGCTAGAGTTCTGAGACTTAGTAACAATGGTACTCCAATAATAGGAATCCAGCTACCAGATTCTTCAGGAGGATTAAAACTACATTCAGACAGGCACTGGATCACAGGAATGCAAGTTTAATCATAACCAAGTTGAATGAAATCTTCACTGATTCAATTTTTGCTTTAATGCTACCTTGCCCTATTCCAGGAAACCCCTTTGGTATTTCCCTCCATTGGCCAGGATGATCATATGTGACTCATCTGTATGCAAAATATTTTACAGTATCAGATTGTCACATGATCCAGCCTTTATTCAGACACTTTTCTCTACTACCATCACTCACCTGTCTTTTCTTTCTCCTACCTTCCCTTCCTTTATTCCTTTATTTTTTAGATTTCAAAAGAGTAAGGAGGTACAAATGTTTTAGGTTACATGGGTCACTTTTATAATGCTTGAGTCCCAGCTACAGATGTGTCCATCACATTGGATGTGTCCAATGTGTTCATTGTATCCATTAAGTAGGTTTTTGCCCCTCCTCCCCTCTCTCCTCCCAGCTGGTTGATTTGCACTGAGTTTTACTTCCCTCTGAGCACATGTGTGCTCAATGGTTGGTTCCAATTTAATAGTGAGTACATATTTTCTCCTGTGTGCCTCATAATCCATTCCTTCACAAAGGTCTCTGTTTATGGCCACGCCTTCTTTCTGAAGCAGCACCATTTTTGTCTCCAAATCAACAACGTCTTCCAACAAGCCACCCCAGGTTTGGGGGTGACAGCAAAGCCTTGATGTTGTAGGGAAGTCCTCGCACATAGAAGGAACCATGTTCACTATGGCCAAGTTAGTGAATTTTAATTTTATTTACATTAGAAGGAACAGTGGGGAGGAATTTATAACATAGAGTTGTATTTTCTTTACCAAATCTCCTTACCAAAATACTTGGAGACATGATCACAAACATGCTGAACATTCACTTAAAGATCATTTTTTAAACAACTTTCAAACATTTGATATAAAGTCATCCCAAAAGCAATAAACAAATAATAAAACAATTACTGATATTCAAGAGACCCTTAGAGGTGTTGGAGAGGAAAGCAGAGAAGGGATTACTGAGCTGATGAGATCTTGGTGGATGCCTGCAGAATGCAGGTGAGGCTGTGAGTCAGCGGTACTCGTCAATCCCCTGCTCTCTGCTGTACTCCATTCACTTACCCACCTCACCTGGGGTAAATCCTTAAAAGTGCACTCAACATTGCTAAGGATCCTGGAGACGGGGAACTAGAGAAGCCACAGTTCTTGCCCTAGGGGCATTTCTAATACAGATCAAAAGACTCCCTCCTTGAACCCTGGGCCAATTATAAAACACATAAAAATGGAATCTTCTCTCATTTTGGTGTTTTTAAACCATAAAAAAATATTTTTTTCTGAGTAGCTATATTATCTACATTTATGTACATTTTGAATATATTCCTTATTACTAGTTTTTTTAATTCAAAAATTATTTTCATTCATATGTTTAGATTATATGTATAAAGCTAGAAATACATTTTTAAAAATCTTAATGGAGTAATTATTTATACGAGTCATGGTGATAATTGGTAAAAACACACTATAATGTGAGCAGGATAATCTTCCTATGTCACAGATGCAAGTAAGACATGAAGTCTTAAAAAAGAAAATGTATTTAGTGAACAGCTCCTGGGTATGTGGGCCAATCTCAGCCAATTAGAGGCTATTCATTAAGGCCCAAAAAGTGTTGCCTGGGTAGCAGATTAATAATGGCACAGACCTCTTTCAGGTTTCATGACAGGGCCTATTCTTTGCCAAATGTATCACATTTGAGAGTTTGTAGCCTGTTAAGTGTACTCATTAGGGAAAAAAATAATTATAATTTCCTGAGTTTTAGGGATTATTTCTTTGAAATTCTGTACAATTTCCAATAAACTCCAATTTCCCAATACCTTTAGAACACAAAATAATAGTCTTAATTCACTAACTAGTAACTGTCTAAAAATATTTGCTATGCATGTGTTAGCAAATGATTTGGTAAATTTGAAATACTTGATCACAATTACAGCTATGATTTATATTCTTCTACTTTCTCAATTTTCTTCCTCTCATGTCTTCTGTTTTCTAAAACAGGGAAGGTTTGAGGTAATGCAAGGGAGAAGCTGGAATTGAGTTAGCTTCTCTGTTCCAACGTCTTTCTTTTTGTTTTTCCCCATCCTTTCTTCTATTTCCTCCCTGGCTTCCTCCCTTCTCTCTCTCTCTCTCTCTCTCTCTCTCTCTCTCTCTCTCTCTCTCTCTCTCTCTCTCTCGTCTGCACAGTGGTTATCATCACTATCAAATGTAACAGGCGACTACACAAAATAACCTGGCATAGCAGGTTACTAGGCTCCAGGGCAAGGCAGTAAATGTGTAGCATTGCCTTCTCTGCTCTCCTGGGACCAGTAGCTTCATCAAGAGGCCAAATATATACGCATATCCTTCCTGCCCTCATTCCACCACCCTACAAACATTTATTGAGCACTTACTATATGTCAGGCTCTGTGCCAAGTGATAAAAAGGACAGAGTTGCCCCAACAACAACCACCAAAATAAAATAGCTAACACAGCAAAATATACTCACCAAATGTCTCATAGATCTGAAGAGTTATGGAAGTCCAGGAAAAAAAAAGAGAGAGACTTCAAACTGAAGCGATCACAGAAACCAAATAGAAAATAAACATAGAAAAAAGGAGCCCTAACACCACAAATACTGAAATCTGAAAGATAAATTCGAATGACTCCATGTCCTTTCTTTACCACGTGTCAGATAAGCAAACATATTTTCATGGTTAATTTGGAGATGCGAATGAAGAGCTGGATGCAAAGGCCTGTGTTTAAGTCCTAACTCTGCTCACTTTACTAGGATTAAATATGATTAGAAATTTAAACTTTCATCACAGATGTATTATTTGTCCCTGAAATTCTAAGTGATTTTGCTCAATTCCATTCATTTATCCTTTACAAATAATATTTATTACACTTTGAAAAAAAATAGAATTATTGAGAGAGGAAGTAATAGCATCATTTTCAGGAGTCTGTGTAGTAAAACAAAAGTAAAGGTCCTGTCTTTACAATAATTAGAAGACCCAGAAAAGGAACTCAAACCATAAATATACTGCCTGACATTTTTTTTTCCTCACAGACAGGTAGGTAGGTAGAAGACTGTGTTAAACAGCATATTCTTAAATGTCACCAGACCTACACACATTTGACCTATGGGTATATTGCCAGATACGTTGTTCTTGATGGAAAGATAAGTTAGTTTTTTTAAAAAAATTCTGACTCAGCTTCCGTCCAATATTTTTTAAGTGTCTTTGTGTAGTTTTCAATCTAATTATTTACCAAGTAGAAATGAGAGAGGATTCACTCTGGAAAAAGTCCATTTTAATGTAATTGTTCTGGTGGTTAGCATACCCTAATATTTGTCATCTGTTGCTCTTGGTGTGCATTCAAAGAGTTTGGATATGATGCCCTTTAAAAAAAAAAAAACCCTTGGTATTGTGTAATAGGGCACCATTTCATTGTAATGCAGAATGCATAGCTTCAAGTGTTTGCAACACTCTCCAGCCAGTTCCTTTCACACTGAAAATAGACATAGGGCCAATGTGAATGCAGCCTCATTTTTTTTTCCAGCTCCACTAATCTTGCAGCTGACATCTCAGCAAACAATTAAGCATTCAAGAAAGTTTACAAAATTTAAAGCCAAATTGCCAGCCACTCCCTACTGATAATGTCAAAGTCACATATTTTGCCAAAAATTGTACCAAGGAAATATGGTCACTTTAAAGGAACAAACTAAGTCATTATTCAGAAGCAGAACCACCTGGACCAACCCAAGCTGGTTACTTAATTTATTCAAACTCTTTTTTGTTATCGTTATCATTGTTCTTCAAAACAAAGACATTTTGGGGGAATCTTCACCAGACTTCATCTAAAATCTTTGCCATTTTAAAAATGTTATGTATTAATTTTTAAAAGATCTGTAAAAGCCACAATTAATCCCCACACAGCTTTCTTTATGAGATTATAGGGAAGAAAGTTAAATACAGAAGGTTGTTCTTCCAGTTCTAGAATTTTCCATTCCTGGGGGCTGTAAAGAGATTGTCATCAAATCCCAGTTTAGGAAAAGGGAAGAAACATCCTGTCTCTGCTGTTTTCTTCAGAGTCATAATGCATCCCAAGAGTGTTACGAAGAAGTACTTTTCTGGACCACAAACTGGTCAGCCCTCAGCCACCCCAGGTTCTAGCCCCACACATTGGGCTGTGTGGTCCTAAAGGTTATGGATGGGGATCTTTAAGTCAACAACTTTCCTGGCATTTCTCTCACATGATGGGAAACCAACAATTCTCTCCTCTTCCCCCTGCAGACTGAGCTACACCATGTGCTCTGCCTCTGTCCTCAGTCACAGACCATCTTCTATGATTATGCCACAGTAACCCAAGGACAGCCCGCCACTGCCGACAACTCTTCACTGGCTCCACTATACTTGGCATAAAAGGGAATCACTCTTTGAGAATTCTGGCTCCAACCCCTCTGCATCAGCCAAACATGTTTACTCGGTATCCAAATGGCGACAAGAGAATAAAGTACTTTCTAGATGCTGCTGTATAGGTGGATGTGTCTGTGTATAAAATGTTTACTACATTTTAATCACCTTTGCCATTTCAAACGTACCTTTGCTCCTTTGCTCACTCAGACCCTCTTTCCCTTCCTTCAGATCTCAGAACATTCTCTAGAAAGTTCTTTTCCATCTACTCAAGTTCTTGATGCCTCCTCAGAATTTCAGTAGCAAGTTACCTTAAATGCTAATGACCTTCTTAAACATAAATCTCTTTCTCACTAAATTATAAGGCAGGGCAAGGATCTATAGGCAGTTTGTATGACAACGCTTGCCAAAGTGCATTCTTGGTATTTCAGAGAACTTTATTAATGATATTTTCTAAAAGCTATACCCTGAATAGAAGAATAAATACATTGATTCAAAACTGATGGCCTCGTAGTGACAGGGCTTAAAATTTTCATACGGAAATCACATAAAAACATGTGGCATATAGAACGAGAAAGGCTGCTGGCTGGATCTTCGTTTTCTGGAGTACATAGTCCTGAATTAGCACCAATGTCAAGTTAACCACATTCTTCTTCCCTGATTCTGTCTGTCGTCTTGGTAAAGTTGGTTATCTTTACTTTCTATCAGTTTGCTCTTTCTGGGCAAAGGGAATTAAAATGTACCTTTCCTGGAAATGTGGTGATATGTTATAGTTTTGGAGAAGTATTTAAGTAAGGAAAAATCAGGCTAATAAAATGCTCATTGTTATCTTCAGAAGGTATTTCAACAGAAACAAGATTGCCTTATTCTTGTTCAATTGACTTTACTCTCAGACTGTTTGTCTACCAAACTTCAGTGTATGGACTTTTCCAGTGAGTCTGAATCCCTGTCAGTTGCTTAGTTCTTTACATTGTCACTGAGAGAGAGACAGAGACAGAGACAGAGAGCGTTACAGGCCATCTAGCTGCTGCCAAGACATTAAAAGATTTTATCTTTTTAAATCATTCTCTACATTCTGCATGTAACAATTTATTTGTTATTTTTTTCCCTACAGAATACTTACAGAGCTCTAATGGCATTAGATACCCGACATTCAATGGGCTGGATGGCACTTGGTGGCACTGGCCTCTGAGGATTCAATGAGAATACTGTTTGGTTCTTTTTCATTTTAATTGCTGGAATGGCTGTGGATATAAGTTGCTTTGCACAAAAGGGTGACAAATAATGATGAAAGACACCAGAGTGCTCTCATGTGTGGCTTCGTCAAGAAGGAGAAAAGAGATTATTGCAGCTGAACTGATCACATGGAATTTGCTGGGCCTTCCCTCACCCCCCACCCCCATCCATCGCCACCTTGTCCCTCTACTAAAATGCGGTTCTTACAGTCTATGGCCCATCCAGTTGAATAACACACAAAAATTGATCCTATTAACAATGATCTTTAGAATGTTCAAGGACATAACGCCGCTTTTGTGAGGTTCCAACATAAGCATCCTCCAATCCTTTAAGGAGCAAATAGTTTCTGGTTTTGTTGTTTTCTTCCTAGGGAACTGTTGCCTCAAAACAGAGCTTCAGGGGGGTGGGGGACAAGAGCAGCACAAGCCTCCAGTTTAAAACAATGCTCTCACTGGCCTTCCCACAGCTCACACGTCATTTGTATTTTTCATTAACATTTTAATCCTTTAAAATCATTTGATACTAGGCAAATATGTTAATGCTGCAAAATCAATATGCTAAGATAAGTGTCAGAGAGATAATAGGTAAAATTAATTATTTTATGATCTACCAGGTTTTCAATTGTTCTTTTGTTACCAAAAAAAAAGAAAAAGAAAAACTCCATTACTCTTACTCTTGCCGGGAGTATTAGTGATCTTTAAGAAAAGAATGAATCCATGTCCCAAATTACTGAACATTTATGTGCCTGTGTAAGTCTGAATTTTTCACCCCCATTTCAGATGACAAAGTGGCTTTTATGTGCAGCAGCACTGACGAAAACTGGGCTTCCTCCTCCTCTTGCTGGGGTTACTCTTCCTTCTTCTTCTCCTCTTCCCTCTGTTTAAGGGACTTGCCTCTGCTCTCTCAAAGGCAGCTTTCCAAATATCTGTACCCCAGGTCCTCCCTTAAGCCTTGAGGCTCCGTGTCCCCTACGCTCCTCAGCCAGCCTTCAGGCACTGATATCTGTGGCCCTGACTGCTGGCCCTCCCTCAAAGTTTCTTTGGTAGTTTTCTTACTTGAGCTGTTGGGAGCATTTTATGAAAGACTGTAACTCATAACAAGATAAATAATCTGTGTGTATAATTGTGCAAACACTTCAGCAAGGGGATGCTAGCTGTTTCTTACCCTGTTTTAGACCTTTCAAAATAGAATCTCTCTCTCCCTCCCCCTACCCCATTCCTAATCAAGCTGCTACTTGCAGGCATTTTCATTATTACATGGGAGCCTAATACACAAAAACTTGGGCTTTGTAGTCATAGTACGCTGCCAGTGATTACAGAATCCAGAGAAAATTCACTGGTGACTGCAGATAAAGGTTGTGGTTTTGAACTTCTCTCAATGGGCACTTTATGAATAACACCAGTGGCGACAATTCTACATTTAAAAAGAACGTCTATAATTAGGCCTTGGACACACATGTTAATAAATGAGGAACAGCTATGTCTTCCCACAATAGAGGCTGATCATTTCCATCAGGGAATCAGAGTCAGAGAAATGTTTTCCTTCATTAAATTCTACTCATTCTGTTTTTGGCTTTTTAAGTTCTTCGAAATCTAGGCAGCAGAAGATTTGTTTGGAAGAAGGGCAGCCCCCCTCGGCCCCTCCCCAAGCTAAATTCTGAGAAGAGAAAAAACGATGGGCCTTAACCATTTTCTTTAACCCCAAAGTCCCTTTGTGTGGCAATGTGGCTTTCTATTGAAGGTTCCAACAGTGGGGGAGGATTCAGATCTGCGTACAGATGAAGCCCCAGTGGCAGACAAAATGAGGTTTAGTATCTTAGGATGGCAAGAAATAAAAAAAAAAAAAGATGAAATGTGGATAATGAAGACGAACCTGGTTACAATTGAGAAGAGAGCTCTCAGATTTAAGAAAGCACCTTTCCATCACACCTAACTCCTCCTCATTGTGGCTTTCAAGTGGAAGCCCCTATTTATCCTGAACGGTAACAGTTCATTTCTGGGACGACCACTTTCAGGGTTTCCAATCACCCACAGCAAATAATATTTTAAGTTTAAAAAGCACATACATATAGTTGCTGATAATGAGGTAAGAGGCTTCTTTGTGGTTTGTTTTTGTGATACATTGTCAGATAGAAAAGTTAAAATTAATAATTAAGGATGTTTTTTGTCAGTCAGACTTTCCCAATTTTCATATTCTAAAGTAGGAAATTTGAAAAGACTTTGTAAACTGTAAAAAACTATAAAGCAACATAAGATGTCATCAGCATTCACTCTCCCGCTGCTTTGGTAGGCACTTCTCTTTTTCAGAAGAGAAAACTTGGTTTTCTTGTTGATGTTGTCGCTGCAAGATTTTAACAGGCTCTTTCGACACAGTAAGTGGAGTCAATGGGTCCAGAACACATGCAGGAATGATTTCCTTATCTGTTTAAATTTCAATTGCCCTCCACCTCCCCTCCAAAAAAACCCTGTTGATCTAAACAGTTTAAAATAATTTTTATTGAAAGTGGGAGGGAAGGTTCTTTATGTCAGGAAAAGGTCTCTTTTGAAAGCTTCATCTGAAGAGTCTAGCATTTTATTCTTATATCTCAGGTACAGTGGGAGGGAAATTGAGAAGTTTGAATGGGAACTAAAAGAACTGTTCTTTGTGCAGCTCCCTCTCTCCTGATGTGGTATGTGTTCCAGGAAAGAGGACGGGCACCGAGACGAAACACAAAAATCAAAATGGATTTTACTCCGCCTTCAGTAAACAGCATGGCACAAAAGTCCATTGTGCTATGAGATAACTGCTAAGATGAATGGAGTTGGCTGTCACGGAGGTGATTGTGGGGCCGGTCTCTATTGGATCACAGTCCAGGGCTGAATTCCTTTCTGGTTCATCAGGGTCTGTTGGTACCACAGGAAGTGTCATGATCCTTTTTTTCACTAGGGCCAGATGGTGTCCTTTTTGAGGCCTTACTAATGCCCAGTTTTCCACATGTAAAACTCCTGGGAAAATGACCTAACTCACAGCTGCTTAGTGAGGCTTGAGCAGGTCTTTAGAAAGACTTCTGTCAAGAACAAGAAGATTGTACCACTCGCGGGGTAAAGGGGGAGGCTCTGGCCAGAAATGTATCAATTACAAACTGTTTTTAAACTACTATCATAATTTGAATTGTGATTTGCACAATGTAGGTCTTCATAGGTACTGGCTGAAAGGATATTTCAGAAAAGCAACTAATTGCTAGGGATGCTAATTGTTTTCCTAGCAGAAGTTTTACCTTCCTTGAGAGCAGATGGCCTGAATAAGAAGAGAAAATGTGGTCCAGAAGGGTCGGGAAAGGACAAAAAGTGAAAGATTCCCTAGATAGCTGCAAGGAGCCTGGGGAGAGGGGAGGAGAGGGGAGGGACCCTGGTGTTAAAAAGAGCTGGAAAAAGTGGAAACTTTTGATGCGTGTGGGTTGTGTTTACCAATGAATTGAATGATTCCTGAGGGTGGACGACTGCAGGTGTGGTATTTAGAAAGCAAGATGCCTTTTCTACTAACTGAGTTATATGTAGTGAGAAGACATCAAAGTTGTTATAGGGGTCAGTGAGATTCATACTGAAAGTTACTGTAGGATTTTTCTACCACCTGAAAATCATCGGCAATAATTACCTTTGGGATAAAGCTACTCTTAATAGCTTTATCCTTGCTTTTGAAGCCTTGCTTATTTT
This sequence comes from Lepilemur ruficaudatus, assembly GCA_963574885.1. Taxonomy (NCBI): domain Eukaryota; kingdom Metazoa; phylum Chordata; class Mammalia; order Primates; family Lepilemuridae; genus Lepilemur; species Lepilemur ruficaudatus. The sequence goes on along the minus strand of CAUYRT010086451.1, from coordinate 7,768 downwards.
TGTGTTTTGAGTAGTAATTGGTTCTTGCGTATTTTGCCCTTTGTGAGATTTTTTTTTTATCCTGCCTGTTGTTTTCACCTTCTTTAAAGGGGCTCTTTCCATTAAAGTTTCATTAACATTTTGATTAATTTGTAAAAAATGACAGATTTTTTTTCATGTTTGAACGGTAGGTTCAAACATTTTTTAAAAAATGAAGTCCATGTTAGAGGAGGCTTGTAATTTTTTTATTTCAAACTACGGCCAAAAAAAAAAAAATTACAAACAAGTAAAGCATCAGAATAGTTACCGTGGGGATCTCTTTCTATAAAGTTACTGTTTTCAAACTTATTTATGCAAATTTGTTTAACTTTTAAGTCATAAAAATCTTATAACATGTTATTGGAGAAAGGAATATTAGTGCAAAACATTTAACTCGTGTTTTCAATTAAGTGCCTAACATTAAGTCTACTGAAAGAAATGCCTCATCCCACATATTTTAATCCTAACAACTGCTGTGTAGCAAATGGCAGGACAGCAACATGAGAAGAAAACAATACCTTCACCAATTTCATTCTAAGATTTTTGATAAAAACACACAAGAGGGTGATTAGCTGTCTTTATGACTCTGACCCCCCAAAATCATCAATGTCCATAATGTGCAGATTATTGACTTTAGTGTTTGTGACTGTTTCACAGAACCTTGCCTCCTTTATACAACTAACTGATCACGTCTTATACTAGGAGGTGAATTGCCATAACGTACGGTAAACATTCCATAAAAACATTTTGTTGAGAGGCTGCCAACTTCAAAGGGTGATTGATATTTTACTCAAGTGGTGCCAGTTTTGTTCACACTTTAAAATGCCCATCTCCATGGGGAATTTAAGAACTGTACCTGTAGGACGCTAATCTGAGAGGGTAAGAGAGAAAGAAGTACATTCTCTAAGATTTGCAACCAGCACATTACAACAAAGACTCAAAAACTTATTAAAGCCATACTTTGTTTATTTGCTTCTCTTTATTTTTAAATGATAATAGACTCAGTAGAAATGGCTTTAAATATAATTCTGCTGCTTAGTATTGGTTTCTCTTTTGTTTTAAAAATGTACTCTACTGCTGGAGCCCCAGGTCAGCAGGAGAACAGATACAGGTATCTTGCGTACACATAGGATCCATGTTGTACAACTAATGAGCCCTAGAGATAGAACCAGGATTTCCTCCACTGGGTCAGTTACATGCAGCCTGGCTTTTAGCAAAAACTAGCCTTCTGTCTCCTTCCTTTCATGAACAGGGTTATGTTTTGTTGTGGCACAAAGAAATCCTTCCCTCCCTTGTTCACAAAGCCCCACAGCACTGGCTTTCCTTTATCAACTGCTCTTTTCTTTCTCTGAATACTATATTTTTTTATTTACATAAGAATTCTTGTAGATGTTTTATTTACATATGTATTCACTCATTTCAGATGAATGAAAGGAAGTGATGAAACCCTAAACCCAAAAGCACATTTTTACAAAGACTAAAAACTATCTCTATAGCTGTCACAGTGCCAGAAAGTAACTCTAATCTTGCTTTTATCTGTCTTAATTATTGACAGTTGTCTTAATTGTCTTACTCTTCATAGCTTGGGCAGAAATTCATTGGGTTCACAGTGTCTTTTCAAGAGTCAAGTTTGATGCTATGTATTTTTGTTGTGTGAAGACAAGGAAAGAGGGAAGGGTGCCATTGGAAGAAAGGCACTCTGATTTGGGAGATATTGTTCAATTATGACATTAGATCATCAAAGAGAGAGAATCATATTGAGGCACCTATAAATGACCATAATAGATTTATCTATGAATTTTATCATGTGACTGGTGAAAAGCAAAGGATATTCTTTTAAAATAGTCAAAAATTAATCTTTGACATTACTCATGATTTAAATAAATTCTTTTTTCAAGAATATCCGTTCATATAGAGAGTAAAAATTCAAATTGACCAGTTCAATATTAATTTATGGCAGAAAGTAGAACCTTCATATTTTTTCAATGTTTTAACTTCTGGATTTGGGAAGAAGGACCTTCTCATTGAAAGTTTTAAAGTCATTTCTCAAACAAAAGACCTGGTTAATTTTGAAAACAAACAAACAAAAAAAACCTTTCAGTTAATTCTTTGTGGTAATACGTGAAATATGCTCTTTACATTTTTAAAAGCTGTACTAAAATAAAGAAATAATCTTTCTTATCCCCTAAGGCTTCCTGCATGTTTGAAATTGGTGCTGTCTCAGAATTTAACCTGTAAACTATTGCAATCTTCCAAACAAAATTTTACTCACATTATTAGTGTTGTATCAACAAATATTCATTGAAGTATCTACTGTATCCAAGTGATTAGGCATGAGCAGTACAAAAAAAAAGAATCAGACATAGACCTCTTCTGTAAAATGTTTGTGGGATCCTTTGAAGATAAGCTTATTAGAGAGGCAGGCAGTATATATACTGCAGGAGCTAGAAGGACCTTCTAGATATTAACATCTGAATCACATTAAATTCTTTTCCTCTCTTTTAATTTCTTGAGGACATAATATAAGGCTGTATATACAACACAAGTTCAACAAATGTTACTGTTGTTAAGTTCTAGTTATTGTCACCCAACCTGCCCCTATAAAAAAATTGTTAATATTTGACTTACTATTTACGATATTCCTGAAAGACAAGGTTGCTCTCCTTGCTGTTGTTGCTTAATCTGTTTTCTTGGATTATTTAAAAATCTTTCTATTAATTAAAATTGTAAGACTACTTTCAGTTAGTTAAAACTGAAAACTTGTTATTACACTCTGGGTTGTGAAAGGGTCTGGAACCTAGGTCACCTCTTCCATCTGCGGCTCATGAAGTGTTCATTTATCTCATTCCCCTGCAAGTTAGTTAAGAAAGACCAGTGACCATGTAGGCACCACCCAAGGACATGAGCATTAAGAAAGAAGGGGTTAAACATCCATAGATTTGGCAGCTGGAAGGAAACTTGGAGATCATTCACCAATCTCATTCTTCATGGGAGAAAAGTCAAAGAGAAGGAACTTTGTCTTACCCATCTACAGTACCTGAAGCACAGCAAAATAATAATAAATCAGAGACTTTGTGCCTAGTGTAGTGCTAAGCATTTGTATACATTGTCCTATTCTTACCATAAAATCCGAGGTGGAGGTTAACGTTCGAAGTTTTGTGGACAAGAAAACAGAGTATTAGAGGTTAAGCAACATGCTCTGGTTCCATAGCCGATACTAATAAAGAGTAGAACCACAATGCAAATCCTACTCTGAAGCATAAATTCCCTTCCCCACCCATTATTATGGGTGATTTTATGATTTTACAGTAGGTGCTAACAAATGGTGTTGAATTTGTAATATTAAAATTTCCTGGCCAATACATTCAAAAAAAAAAGAAAGAGGGAGAGAGGAAAAGAGAGAGACAGAGAGAGAGAAAGAGAGGAGGTGAGAGAGAGCAAGGAAGAAGGGAGGAGAGGGAAAGACGGAAAAAAGAAAGAAACCTCAGCACTGTAACTTCCATGATTTATAATTCATACCCTTTGCTGTCAGTCTAATATTATAATTCTTAAAACCAAGTTCTACCAGATTATTAGTCAATGACTCTTAATTAATAAATTCAGAAGATTAAATTATGTGATACAAAAAGCTTCTTAATATCATCCTAAAAGCATTAATATTGTTACTTCAACAAGCACTGAAAAAAATCATACTAAAAGTTATATAAATATTACAAACTTTAAAATTCAATAACCTGAATATAGTTCTATAAAACGAAAATAGATTATCTTTTTTTCACAATGGATAAACATTACATTTTGCATAAATTTATTCACTAAAGATTTTTTTTAAAGTCCATTGGCTTAAATACTTTACAACTTATTTCTAGGCATGAATTAATGCATTTTTTATTTTTATATTTAAATATATTTTTAAACTGACATTTTGTTTTCTCTAGGTTTATTTTAGTGTACATGTATGAAGTATATATACTATTTTAATCTTTTAAAATAAACAAAATCTACGTGATTCTTCTATAATTTTTCATGACATGAACTATGCAGCATATTATTATTTATTAAGACGAAATTTTACTGCAATGTAAAGGACAAATGAGCATTTTATTATAAATAATAATGGGTTTTCTCCCCCTCAGGTATTCATTATAAAGCATTTTGAAATTGTCAAATAGATTTCAAATTCATTCTTGTTGCCATTATGTTTAAATAAATTACTATTTTAAATGCACTCATCATTATTATTTAATAATTAATTCTAGATGTTGCATTAAGTATTTACTATGTGCATTACCCTGAGCCAGGTATTATGACATAGTTGAATAAATGCCTTTACAAGAATGAACGCTAGGCCTTTTTTTCTCCTTTGGGGGTTTATTTGCTGGTTCATTAAGTTTTAAATATTTTAAGTTTATAGCAATTTAAGGAGAAAATCACAAAAAACCGATGACTAATCTTTTATCATGTGTTTCAGCCCAGTCTTTATTTCAAACCAGATTTTTTACAAAGTTTGCTTATAGAGTGCACGTAACTTATTTGGCTTTATAGACTTAGTTTAGAATGCTTCCTTGAAAAAGAGGAAATATGCTGCTTTGAACTAAGATGATTTTGAAACACTTAGTCCATGATGCTGTGACTTTAAAAAGCATTTTCTGAAATCAGACCAATACTGTTGATTAATTTCTAGCTCCATTCATATTTTAGACAGATATTCTCCACACACATTTTGGCATTCTTGCAAAAACAAAACAGATAATTATTTTACAATAACTTAAATGACTCTTTAAAAAATTAAAGACTTAATTCTAATTATAGCAGTTAAAAGGTGGGCAAGCCCACATCAATTAAACTCAGTCTAGAGAACATGACAGAAACAACAACCATACCTAACAGTCAAGGGAATGGAGACATCTTCACCTGCAAAAGGGGATACTAGGGAAGAGGGCTACTGGTTATCTTCAGAATATGCAGAGTGCTGGGGAAGAATCCAGATACATTCTTCTTTGTCTCAAGTGAGGAAAGGATTAAAAGCAAATTGAGGAATTTCAAGAAAGGAAAATTTAATTGGAGATAAAATATAATGTCTTTAAGATAATAAAATACTGCAACAGACTAAATAGAAAAGTATTTTGAAAATCCTGTATTAGTTAAGGCTTCGATCCCTGTAAGAGCAGAGAAGTAAACCAGACACATGCAATTCAATGAAATAATTATGTGAAATGTAGATTACTGCCAATAAGATTCCTTCTTCATAGGATCTCAGGGAAAATATTTTTTATGATATCTATTGACTTTGTTTTCTCTCCTGTTATGTGTATTTCTTTTACTGACAGTCTGATCAAGCCATTATACGTGGCTAAGGACACAAAATTTTACCATAAATGTTTATCTTCCTGCTTGCCATGTAAATAAGAACTCCTTTGATGTGGCTCTGATTTTCATTTAGCCTATTGGCAGTTGTGGACTCATCCCCACAATCCACATGCTAAAAGGTCTTTGTCGTTTAAAGGAGTCATGCCCTATCTGGTTTTTCCATTATTTTTGTAGCACATGATTCCAAAGATGTCCTAAGTTGGCAGTGAGCAGGCGTTCTCAAATTTTTCCACCAAATTAACCCCTGTAACAGTCAGCATACAGTCAAGAAAACAGAAGCTACTACATAAAAAGAAAAAAAGAAAACAGAAACCACTCCAGGCATTTCAAGCATCAGGATTTTAATACAGGGAGTGGATCACAAACTAATTGGAAGAACTGAAAGAGCAAAAATAAAATGAGAGAAAATTAGAGAAGCACAGGCATTAGTGTGGGCTTCCGGCATATTGACTGCTGCCTTCCCTGGAGACAGCACCTCTGCTGCTGCTGTTGGCATCACACTGCCTCCACAGAGCAAGAAGCCCAGGACCTGAAATTAATGTTGTTACTATTGAAGCCCATAGCCATCTGCAATCACTCCTATGACTGCCACCGCTAGAAACTGATGGAAAGGAAGGAGAACTTTCCCATCTTCTCACCTTCCAGGCAGCTACAGGGCATCACCCTGGCATATACCTAAATTCGATATCAAAGAAACTGGGAACATATAGTTTGTAGACTTCGAATCCTAGCAATACAAAGGACAGTATAAAAGGTGAGTGTGGAACTGCAAGTATAAATGCCAAGCACAGTACCTGACACCTAGCTTGTGTTCTAGCGGTATTTATCAAATGAATGATTGACGGAAGGAAGGAATAGTTACATATTGATAGAACACTTTCTAGTTTTTCATCTCTTAGTCCCTTCTATTTTCCCCAAATGTTTTGAGATTGTTTATTAAGATACCTGTACAACCAAACAATATAAATGAAGATAAAATAATAAGACCCACTTATTAATAATAAGACTCCCTTACAAAGGGAGTCAGGAGGACAGTTTTAGGAGAAAGTTAGGCTACAATTAATCAAGTCTTTAGATTATTTATTGATACCAAAGTAGGACTGCCAGATAAAATACAGGATGCCCAGTTAAATTTGTATATTACATGGAACATACTAACATTAAAAGTATTCATTGTGTATCTGAAATTAAAATTTAACTCTGTATCTATATTTTTATCTGCTAAATTTGTCAACCTTAAGCTGAGAACACCATATTCTTCTCTTTATTCTACTTTCTATTATATTAGTTAACCTTATATCATGAGACTGTGTGCAGAACACATAGTAGAACTTATTTACTACTGAATATTTTTGTATTATTAAGTTAAAATCCCTTATCTGAATATAAAGCCTTGGTATCTGGATCTCTCAAAAAGGGAAAAAATAAGGATTACTCACATTTAATGGCATTTTATATTTTACAAACAATTTCATATAGATTTTAATTTAAAACTTATTGCAACCTTATAAGCCTAATTATTGATATATTTCAAATTTTTAAAACGTGAGATGTAGAACATTTAAGTAATTTATCCAAGGTCCCATGATTAGCATACCCATTGCCACTTGAATGTCCTTTCCCTTATCTCTATGAACTTTCTGCAGCCCGAAGTCTTAAAAAACAACAAAGCTAAAAGTTGACTCATATAAACATGAAAGATAAGCCTAGCAGAAAAAGAAACCTAAGAGGCCAAACTAAACATTAAATGACAGGAGAGAATTAAAGATGGCGGACGAGTAAAGCCGCCAGCCAGAGTGTCTCCGCAAAAAAGACAGATTTTAGAAGAAAGCGGGATAATTGAGCAAGCAGACAAGTATACATCGGACGAGGGTCAGAAGGAGGGATACCTGAGACCATGAGAGACTCCACGGGAGGAGGTTGCAGAGGAGAACTGGAAGGAGAAAGACCACGAGAAGCTTGGAGACCAGCGACAAGGGTAGGTGGAGCGGCTAACTTTCCCCTCCCTTGCATCTCGGACTGCTAGTGGGCTCCTGGGCGGTTGGAGACCTAACACCAGCCCAGAGACGGCTGCTGCCGGTGAGCGGTGAGCCTCTTGTGGCCACGGCACCAGGCTCCCAGCTACCCCAGGACACCTCCCAGCCCACAGACTCAAGCCGATCGGCAGACGCCATATTGCCTCCTTCTCCCCTCCTCCTTCCCTACCCGCTGCTGCTGAGAGCGACAATTTAGCCACCACCCGGAGGCATCTCAAGAGAACAGGACCTTCCCATTTGGGGCCCTACAGCAGACTGAGGGGTACTCAGACTGTGAGCTCCCTACCCGCCAGCCCTCCCAGGCGCTGCTGGCCCAGTGTCTCCAGGAAAACAGGGCCGATCCC